>JAVQJF010033901.1:0-22060 GCA_036023855.1 Gadopsis marmoratus | reverse complement strand
GGGGGGGGGCTCTGAGGAGGAAAGAAAGGGGTGCAAACACAGGTGCTGAGTCATATTGGCTGCCTCTTCTCAGATTGATGACAGATTAATGCCCACCGTGTTCACCGTTGCCACGGCATTCTATGTAAAATGATCATATTTGTTTTAGCCGCTGAATTTATGCTGTTGTGCTGATTGGATTCCATTTCACAAGCCTGGTTGCCTGATCTTCTTCCATTGGACCCCTGCTTTCATCTATAAATCCAACAAAGCGGGCTGCTACGCCTCAGAGATCCGTTACCTCATACGCAACGGATATTAAATAGTGAGCTTAAACACGGTGAGATGTCTTATACACATGTAGGCTTCAGTCTAATCTCGTAGGAGGCTGGTTATTGATTTCCCTGGTGTCCACCTTCCTACAGTGTGTGCAGATGCATTTAAACGCCCGATGCATTCAAGATGAGGCAGTGGGGGCTTATATCGTTCCACCGATGGGTCTGCGTTTGCTCAGACGTCTCCTGGCTCGTTTCTTTGGACCATTACATGCTTCCAGCCTGACTGTAAGGAAGGACAGACGAGAGGCTACGAGCAAACATTTGGGCGATTCGTGACAGCTGGCACCTAGAGTTTGTTATCTGTGTCTGTTGAAACATGGAATTGCTGCTTTGTCTTCTGACACGATTTCTCTGTGATCTGACATAATATCATTGCCTTTGTTTTTCACAAATCTATAGGTTATTTGCAACCTCTGGTTTGCATTAACGTTGGTCGTTTTGTGTTTGTAACTCTGTGATCGTGTGAATACTTGACATCGATTTTGTGAAACTCCGTGTGAGCGACAAGGTTGAGTTTACCGGTTGGGTTTGGGGATGGGCAGTGAGGGGATGTGGACCTCTGAGATGGGATGTGCTGGCCGACCTTTACGATGACATCCCTGTTCTCCACCAGCGTTTGAAGTAACCAGTGTTCCCCCCCCCCCCCCCCCCCACTGAGTTACAGGTATTCGTATAGAAACTCATCCTCCTCGTTGCAGCCTGCTTTACGGAACCCATTTGATAGTAAGTGAGTATTCATTAAGTATTCATGAGGTGCAGATGAAAGTGCAGCAGATGTCAAGGTAATGCATGGGTGATCTATACCTGAGCTAATGCATCACTGCCTGTGTTGTGTGTGTGGTCGATACAGTAGGAGGCTCGAAAGACTGAGCACCGGTTGTCTTATAAAGGAGGCTCCTACTGTTTGTAGCAATACCAAAGGAAACAGTGGTGTGGACGAATGCAGCTGTATAGCGTGGGTTGTTTTTTTTTTGTGAATAGATTAAACACGAGGTGAGTGCCTAGCATAGCCTGGGGTTTTAGTTTGAATAGGAGTGCTCTGTATGTATGAACAATTGTCATGTAGCCAAAATGCAAAAATTTATCCGTGCATTCACAAGAAGCTAAGAGTTGAAAGATGGATTGGAAGACTTGGATTTAAAGACAATCAAAGAAGGGAAGACCAAGCAGTGAGGATTTAAACTATTCTGCAGTCTCAATACTGGACACTTCCCCTGGGTTTTAACTGGCAAGAGTGAGTGGACCTGAAAGTGGAATACGGTCAGAGGAACTCAGTAAGGGAAAAGAAGTCATACAAATTCAGTGCTCTTAAAACCAATTGTTCATTTGACTGGTAACCAGTGAAGGGAGGCCAGCACTGAAGAATTCATGGACTCTGTCCTCTGCGCCTGTCAGGAGCCTGGTGGCAGCATTGTAGCCCACCTGCAGGGGAGACTGGCGGACTCCCACAGACACAGAGTCACAGAAAAATCAAGGAAGACCGAGATTAAGGCACAAGAGTGTGACAGTTTCTAGATACCGACGTCAGACAAAACATTATTGCGTTAATGTTTCACTGGACTTCAGAGAGAGAATCAGCTGCTACTCAAAAACAAGTTTACTTCAGATGAAAATCTGCAGGAAATATTCTGGGTTGGATTGAAAGTGGACACCATCTTTATTATTGTAGCTTTGGCCTTCATTCAGTGAGGTTTACTCACAAACTGCATTGCTGAGACGTAGGAAACAAACACACAGGGAGACACAGGTGAACACACCTCCTCTTGCAATGCCAGTTCTAATTGTCGACTGCACGGAAGAGCCAACAGATAGTCTGGGTAATAAATGTAATGCTCACCTCTGTTTTTAGCTCCTGATTAGATCCTTTGGATAATTAGGATAAACTGGGGATTTGTTGCCTGGCCACACACGTCGCTTTCCCTAATGTACTCCTGGCTGTTGCACATTAATGCTGTGCCTTGCAGAGTGCCACTGCATTCCTATCCCAGCAATTCCATTTACGGTATGTGTAAAAACGTTCAAAGAAATTGAACGTGAATGGGCTGGAAAAGGTACTACCCGGGCTGCAAAAAGAAATTCTTTTAAGACCAGTAAAATGTGAGCAGTTGGTACATTTCTTGGATAGGTATCGACGCTAAAACATTCAGTGAATTGTTTAATTTTATTGTCTTCACTGCGGTCGGCGGCCAGAGTGAGCAGTCCAGGCAGAGGTGGGCAGCTCAGGTAGCACACACGCGTGGCGCCGCATGCTGTAGGTCAACTTTACATAAGCCCCGCGTGTCAGTCAGACAACCTAATCCTGATTCCTACAAAGATATTTGGTCAGCTGGGCTCTCACACACAGGCACATACGAACAGGCAGCCCTCACTTGTCACATTCAGCGATTGACGCGATGCTCTGCGTGTGTGTGTGAGACAGAGAATGTAGGAACGGGTATTTGTATGAAAAAAGAGAGACACTTGGCGGTAGCTTTGGCAGCAGCACCAACACACTCCACAGGCATGTCTGCCAGCTAGCTGCCAATCTCGCTCCCTCTGTCGAAGTGAAGCACTCCAGGGTTTTGGAAGATTAGCCCGTTGGTCAACGTGCTTATGAAGTAGTGAGAAGATGCTCTTACGCTGTGTGCTTCCTAACTATGGCTGCAACTAACTATTATTTTCACATTTGATTAATATGCCGATTGTTTTCTATTATTGATCCATTAAAAGTTTGGTCTCCAAAATGTTTAAAGAGGGAAAAATGCCAAAATCCTCTATAGTCCTAAACCAACAGATACGCAGCACATCCATATTTAGCAAAGTGCAACTAGGTAATGTTTAACATTTTGTTTCTACAGTTAATGATGATTTGTTTATTAAAAGAATGTCAGTTTTGTAATGTACTGTATTTATATTATATACTGTATATTTATGTTACCTTTCACATATACACAAATCTGTTAGTCTTGCTGTAGCAACATATTATCTACAATTCGTTATCATTTAGATAGCTGCTCTCTAATTTTCTAGGCTTGACCAACAATACAAACCTTAACCTTAACACTATGGTTTTTATATTCTCTTTAAGTAGAAGCTGTGCTCTGAGTCAATCTAAACTAAAGTATGGCAGCCCTTGAGGGAAAATCCCCCCATCTCCATACAGTAGTGTTTATTTTGAGATTGTGTGAGAGAGGTGGAAAGTAGCAGATGTTCAGTACAGAAATAACTCACCAAAGGCTACAAATGACTCTTTTATTCGTTTAAGGAGTTATATTTTTTAAAGATGCATGTAAATGACAATGCTATTTTTTTTTATCGAACATGTTCTATTGACATGTCACTTCAAAAAACATTCCACACAACCATGAAATTGTCCTGCAAAAGACAACTGTTAATAACAGTATATTGATGTATATAATACTTCGTCACCTAGCGACCACAGCACTGAGATCCAGCATTTCCTCTCTTTTCTCTGCACTTGACGTTGAAGATCACGCCTCCTTTCAAGGGTAGACAGGGAAGGAAAATAAAAAAACCAAGATGGAATACAGGGTCCCTAAACAACTAGAATGTCATTGATATTGCTTGGCACATTAGCTGGCTGCTTATATTCAGTTTGACGGTGGACGGCAGAGGCCCACGGATGGAGACAATTGAATTGTTTCCACCCGAGATCAGATCAGGCTTTATGGTCAGTATATAAAAGATTATATTGAGTGTGTTGTTAAGATTGTGTCTAAAATGCCTGTGGGAGAATAAAGTGGTATTGACATCTGCAGGGTCAGGCTCGGTTACAGAAGATCAACCATGAGGTGGTACTTCAGCAGATGCTGACATTAGTGTTGGAGCAATGATCTTACTGCTCAGCATAAAATGAACTAAAACATATATTACTCATAGGCTACAGGAGCTTGCAGCAGTGTGTACTGAGATGTATTTACAGCTGTTGTAATTCTGCCGTTTTACCTACCAGACCTACTGTAGATGCACGTATCCATGGGTCTGTTATACTTACTGGTGGCAATGAAAAAGTCACGCCCGGGTTGCTCTGTGAGGAAGTGCACTTAGGTTTCCTCAATCCACTGTCTCCATTGCATAGACTACCTGTCAAATGTCATGTTTTACCCATGAGTGTCAGGTTCAATGCCTTTACAATCGTCTTGGTGTCCATAAAATGAAAAGTGATTGCTCCATCATCAAATAGAAAAAAAAGTGCAAGTCGTAATCCTAGATCAGCGTTAAAATTCCGATTGACTGCAAAATGCTGAGCTCAGCTGTTGTGCTCTCGACAGTCCTGTCAGGGAATGGGCCATCACGCTGACAAGTCTAAGCTAAGTAATTTCCATTTTTGGCTGTGTATGGATGCCTGACCTCACCTGACCTGCAGCTAAAGGATATCCACTTTAGCCACTGACAGATGTCTACCTGCTACGCAGCACAGTGATATGCCCATTTTTTAAGTGTGTTTTTGGGCTTCTGTTTTCAAATTTAGATTTTTTTGTTTGCCCCGAGGGACACTTTGGGTCAAGCTAGCTGGCCTGAGATCAGTCAAGTCAAACCCACAAGAGTTGGTCCCAACAGCCGGATTGTTTCTGTTTTCCTGACAGCTCTGAGTTCAGCACATACAGCTGCCATTTGTGGCATACTGAACCGCGATAAGTTGACGCTGGCGACAAGCGAAGGTTTCCAAACTATGAGCTTGACACAGCGACTCTCAGAGATGAAATGGAGTTACAGAGAAACTACTCTGTACTCTCAAGAAATGTAACTTTTTAGTAAGATGGTTTTTCGGTAGTTGATATCTTAAAGCCTGAGCAGCATGTTTGTAATTATACCACATTGCAAGTTCCCAACGATGCCTTCTCCTCATTAAATACAGTCAGTTGGTGCGCTTAGCTAAAACTAATGCAGTCTAACAGTCCTGCAATAAGTCCTCCCTTCGTGAAGGTTATCAGGTTTTATTAAAACTGTTCTAGAGAGGGGTTGATTCAACTTTATGGTCATTTTGGAGGATGTAATCTGTGGTGCTGTTGAACTACATTACATTACACTGACAGGTGTTTGTTATTTAGCTTCCTCTCATTGGGGTGGACAAAATAATAGAAACACCCGTTTTATTAGACTGCATTAGTTTTAGCTTAGGTCTACCTAATAAACTGGCACTGGAGTGTATTCAGGAATGCAAGTGTGACAATACACCCTGCACACTCGAAGCTTTGTGTGGCATGAAATGCGACTGGAGTAGCCTATTTTACACATACAGAAGATGCAGCGCAATCCTTTCTGTGTTTCATGCCAAAGTTCATGCAGCAAAGCCTGTTAAGGTCATAGGGTTTGCTTGAAAACCTGAAGTATTGCTGCTGGAGTTAAAACTAGACTGAAAATTAATTGGGACCTGTCTCATTGCAGTTACTTTATTTTGGAAAACAAGAAATCATCAGAAAAGCACTCGTCAGCAGCGAAGTAGCAGGCTGACAGAGATGACAACAGGCCAGCTGCCATCGCGTCAGGTGTTGGTTGACTGTTTGCTTGTTTGAGTAGCGTATGTATTCCTGCTGCATGTCACGTAACGAAAAAGCCGTAAGTAAATAAATAAGTTAGAGACGCAACTAGAATTTTGAATGGGGGATTTATTCTTGGCACCAGTCTGATGTCAGAAGCCTATGGTCTCTGTGGAGTCTATTGGAGCCATATTCACTTCACCCAACAGTACATGGCTGTTACGTCCCTAGAGCACAGATCTCATAGAAAAACATGTGTGGGCTGAACCAAGAAAAACACAAAGGTGAGTCATAGCTCACCTAACTCTCCTCTCCTCTCCTCTCCTCTGTCTGTGTGTGGGAGTGTATTCTTGTGGGTGGGCATCATTTACGATCTATTATGTGCTTGTGTTAAAGGGAAAGAAATCACCCTCAGTGACTTTCACTTTGATATCTCATGTGTGATGTTTAGTGCATCCAAGACTTTTTTTTGTGACATAATGCTGTAATTTAGTTTCTTTCAGCCTGCTTCATCCTATTCAGTTACACTGGGAGTTTTTCCTGCATTTTGCAGAATACAACTTCCATAGAAGTGTGTGTGGGCAAAACCGCTGAGATGATCCAAAGACAGCCATCTTCCCTCCCAGTGACCATCAAATTCCCACCATCCACCGCTTCCTTGTCCACAAGGGTTTAGAAATTAAATAGATATCAAATTTCACAGACATCCCCAAGCCTCGTCAGTGTTTTCCCCTTTTCATCTCTCCATGAGGAATTCTTCATGTACTGGCGACAGGCCTCATAGTCTGATAGCCGAGTACAGATGCCATCTGTCAATCAAGGTGCAATAATCTATGAGCCGAATAGAAAAGAGCTTCCCAAAGGTTCTTGATGGGCTTTCAGGCAGTCCGCAGCAGAAAGAAATGGAAATGTTTTAAGCCCCGACTCACATGTGGTTTTCTGACCTGCACTTTATTGTCTGTTATGTGTGGTGTGTCAGAATCCACCTTTACGGTGTCATAATGTCGCAAAACCTTGTGCGACAATGTAGATCATTCTTTTTCTAATCAATTCCCAACAAAAGGAAACATACTGCACATGCAGATACACCAATGGAAGCTTACATAAATCGCTTGTTTTACAGCCTCCGTCAGGATAATTGCATCTCTTGGCACTTTATTGAAATGCTTTGATATTTCTGCACTTTCTTCCATCTGCTCCCCTTAATGGTTTGTCTTGATGGAGCACAGAGGTGGAGGGTGACGCCCCCTAAGGTCTGCAGCACAGACCAGACACAGGAACTGCCTGAAAGACAGCGCTGCAGAGAAATAAAATCTAACTAAATGAGAAAACTGGCAGAGAGCACTCAAGTGAATAGCACAGTATGACCTTCTTTATACCTGCATTAATGCATCTTGGATAATGGCATTGTATTCAGAAAAATGCAAAACCCCATCAATTCCAGGTATAAATGCACCTAAGATATGTTAAAAGTCCATTTGTTCACACCCGGGATAGGCAGAGATGCATTTAGTCACATTAACAGTAACAGGGGGATAATGAAAGGTCACTAGGCTCCAGATCAACAAGAAATATCAGGCTTCTTGTAGCTGTGAAACAAGCAATGTGAGGATTATGTTGTCGATTATTTGGGTGAATGGTACCTGAGAATGTGATGTGTGTTTTCAAATGTATTTTTTATACTGGAGATGTCATTTTATGTAACTTTAATTAAGCTAACCCAATGTATTTATTTTTTTTAAAACACAATGAGGGTACCAAATGTATCAAATGGACTGACTGCTGAATCACCATTTGGCCACAGCTGAGGTCTGATTTTTGCTTTTCACCGCCTGCCATGCTGGCTTTCCCGGTTTCCCACCATATTGCTGAAAGTGTCACCAGACGCTTTGTAATGTGTGTGATCTGCGCTTCTGAACTTGTTGGAGATCTAAATTCAGAGCATAAAAGCTTACAAGTTAGATACGAGAAAGGAACATGGATTATTCCTTCATTGTTGTGAAGCGTTGCGTTTCATCTTCTGAGCGCGCTCGTCTTTGGGGAAGCAAGTTGTCCCTCTTTCATTTATGTAGTAAACACTCATGCGTGCAGACCCACACATCAAAACATTCACACATACGTACTGTATGTACAAATACACAAACCTCCCTCGACAGTCAATTAGAGCAGATGAAGATGATGCATCTCTCTTTAATCTGGTAATTGCTGAACCCTTTTGAACACTGCGTGTCAATGTGTGTGCTGTACGAGACTTTTCAGTTTTTGACAGACCAATCGTATCAAATAACTTCAGTATGACTGTCACCAATTCCTACGCAGAGGAGGATCCACACTAGTCCAAATACCACAGAGCTTTATTCTGAGATATTCACTGTTGCAACTCTGGCACTATCAAAGATTATCACAGATCCATTATTATTGTGTGAGTGTGAGTGTGCGCGTCCTTCTCTAAAGCAACTCGTGGGTTGACTCTTCAAGCGGAGGGGAAGCAGCTCCCTTCTTTTAGGCTTTAATCTTTGACCATCTGCTCTGGCCAAACCCTACCATGCCTCATGCAACGTCCTGCACCTCACTGTATGCATGCTGAAGTACCTGTTGAGTTAAACCACCCAGTCACAGATAACACATATATGGATGTTAAAGGAGGGGTAATTACATGAATCAACACCTCAGGAAGACCACATTAGGAATCGGAAAACTTTCTCCTTGACCAAAATGGCAATTAAAGATAAAAAAAATTTGATTCAAGAAAATATTTTTTTCATTGGCACAAAAATGGAGGTGCAACTCTTACTGATAGTTGGATGTCACGTCATCTCTCTCCGTCTATAATCGAAACATATGGAGCCAATTCATTCCACTTTTTGAGATTACTGAACAGCAAAATATACACATCGAATTAGATTAATGTTAGACGAGGCAGCTTCAGGGTGAGTCGCACAACAAAAGGTAAA
Source organism: Gadopsis marmoratus (assembly GCA_036023855.1). Lineage (NCBI taxonomy): Eukaryota > Metazoa > Chordata > Actinopteri > Centrarchiformes > Percichthyidae > Gadopsis > Gadopsis marmoratus. The sequence continues at coordinate 13,309 of JAVQJF010033901.1, read as the reverse complement.
AAGATTTAATCATGACTTTTTTAAAATCTAAAACATGTATAATTCATCCATCCATCGTCTCCATCTGTACTACTGTACTACTGACTTTCATTTTTCCATCACCATTATGTCTTAACATAATAACGCACACTGAAAACCATAGAGGCCAACAGTAAGGGCATACAAAAGAAGCTGCACACAGAGCAGTACAGACAATACAGTGCTTATTAGATTACCAGGATTAAGAGCTAGTTTATATATGATTAAGGACGAGTGGGAACCTCCGTACAGGAGGAAATTACAGGATTACACTAGGGGAACAGAGGATCGGATTACTGTACTGGCAGATCAAACACAGGGTTTATTTTGGAGGGAGTTTGGCGATTGGGGAAAAGGATGGAAAGAGGTACCAAGCAAAGTGGAGGTGGTTGTGTGAGATGTTGGAATTAAATCTGCAAAGTCCTTTCTTGCTGTGTGGTCACATTGTTCAGTCCAAATAGCTTGGAAGTACATTCATGCACCTTTCTCAGTGACATTGCCATGCGCTACAAGACCAGCGACATGCAAAACAAATGTGGCCGAGATGGACGCTTAACCAAACTATATCCATCCTTTTGTATTCTGGTTTATGTTGGCAAATCATTTTTTCTTTACCCTGTACTGCTGGTGTAAAAACTCACGAGCTCTTTCCTTTTAAGCTAACATTTTATTCTGAAATATTGTAGAAGCTGTGGCCTCACCTGCCCATGACTGGTCTATACTTACCTCAGCTAGCTCCATATATCTCAGATACACCCCTCACTGTCCCGACTAAACCCCGCAAGCCTACATTCAGTCTGACGATGTCAAATGCACTCCTTTAGCCCCAACACACTCACAACGGTACAGATTACTTCTAGTAGTCAGACCAATACCATTAGACTTGCAATTGCTGCTAAAATTGTATATCGAGCCTTGTTACTTTCTCCCAGTGAGCCAATAAGTCAAAACACACACACACAGTGAAGCTCACTGCTCTTTTACAGTCTCCAATCCATTAACGCAATCCAATCCCCGCCTTCTCTTTGATTTGCTCATTGTGGTGTTCTGCTGTGTTGCGGCACATGTCTTCAGCAGCAGGAGCTGGAGGGATGAGGGGAGGGATGAAGGAACCCTGGAGAAGCGAGGATTTGCACCCTGCCAACTCTTTCCTTATATAAAGCCACTGCTTGCAGGGGACAGCCTCACAAATGCAAGAGTAGATCAGCATTCTCCCTCTCTCCCTCTCATTGTTGTCCCTCTCTGTGGATATTTCATACATGCAAAGTGCGCGTTTGCTCAGCCACTGCATCAAGCGCTCCCATTGCTGCCATGGCAACCTGGCGCTACTAATCCAAGTGTGACGTGGAGATGACATTGATGATTATTGCATTTATGTAACATATAAACAGAGAGAATGAAAGTAGAATGACTGACAAACATTAGATACATATAGATACAGTAGAGACGGTCAATGTTAAGTCCTGTCTCTGCTTGAAAGACAAGACAGACACATTGTGCTAAATTAGTAAACAGCAGCAATTACCTGAGCTCTGCAAGGCATTCCCACTCTGGCTCTTTTAATGGGGTTGAGGTGGCAGGGTTACACATTATGTCTACTGTATCATGCGACCATAAAAGATGAGCGTATAATGGCTGTTTTGGAGCAAATGCCATCATTTCTGTCCATTGTCCATTTATTCTGCTCCCATGTGGCCAGAAACCACATTAACAAACATGACTGACCCACAGTCACAAACAAACCTGCACTGGTCTTTGAGTGTCTTATCAGTTGCTACGCTACCTCCTCCTACTTTCTTTTCATTTGCTCATTTCTCCTTTAATCTCACCCCCCATCCCACTCACTCCCTCCTCCTTGTTTTCTTTACAATGATAAACGTGGTGATAGTGAAGGAAAATTAAAGCCAAGGTTCTGTCACTGCTAATTGGGTTATATATCATGGTGCAGGGGTAAAGGTGCTGCACCTTTAGCTGAAGTTAGTGTCTTTGGTCACTGCTCAGTGATCATTTGAAGTTTCATGGAATTTGTTGGCCTGTAGACGCTGCGTGGCCCCAAAGGCTTCCCATGTTGTTGTAATGTCTTCACCACTGTGTTCACTTTCAGTGTGAAGTGAATTTTAAAGGTGGAGTCCAACTGATATTTTAAACAAAGCATTTTTTTGCCTACTACAGCATAGGCTAAACATCTGCTCTGTAAATCACTTGTCAGAAACCATAAGGGAGAAATTGTTTGCCTCTCTGCCCCTCCCTCAGCCCCACTCTCTCATCCCCAGCCTTCTGCACTGCTTTCTCTGGGTCCCTGTCTCCAGCGCCTGCTCACTTCTCCCAGGACATGTTCCTTCCTCCATCTCCCCAGACCTGTCATTGTCGAGCCATCCACCAGGTGCCCTCAGACTTTCCCCTGTCATTCCAGATCCTGCCACTCCCATCTGCCTTGCATGCTTCCCCGCTCATCTCCCCACCTGCACCTCTTTCCCTCATCAGCCTCATCCTATACCTCCACTTCCTTTGTTCCAGTGTCAGGCCATCCTAGTTGCCATGTGCCTAGTCCCCCTTTTTTTAGTGTTATGGTATCTTTGTCTGTTACCTGTTAGCCTGCCTGCTGGGCCTCCTGCAGTAAGCCTTGTTCTAAAATAAATGTATCTGTATGTGTGCGGTCTCCACATTGTAACAGAAATATATATTTTAGATTTATTGGTTCATGACGGTGCCCCCTAGTTTTGCATTGATTTGATGGAATAACGGTACGTTATCTGTTTGATACAGCCAATCAAATCTTGCATAAAGCAGTAATGTCTGTGTTCATAGGCAGATCGGAGGGACACACTGAACCAGACAGCAGCCTGCTACGTAACACAAGAGCCACAGACTCTGAACAACAAAGCTTTGCTGCTACAGTCTTTCTTAACTTGCAAACATGAACACACGTCTTGCACTTTAGCTTGTTGAACGAGCCACGAAACACTGTCAGCCCATGACACGTTCCCCACAGTGTAAAACCGACAGTCTGGCAGCCTGCCGGCTGCTGTCTATCGAGCAAGACGTCGACACGCCCCTCGAGACAGCTGAGACAAAAGGAGCATTTAAATATACCCCAAAGACCTTTGTCCTTTTTGATAATACAAAAAAGATTAATAATACATTTAAAAAGCACACTGACATGACTTTAGACTGCAAACTGTGATGACTAAATATGATTTCAGTTGGACTTTAACACAAAGATGTGAGTGGACTTGAATTAATCTGTGGCACCTCGAAATGAGGTAAAAAACTGAGATAAAAATGTTTCAGCTTGAACAACACAATTTGCACTATACGAAGGCTCCACTTATGATTCCTTTGTCAGTTCTGAGATCATTCAGAGTATAGTCTCTTTATTGGCTAAAAAAAACACGGACTGCAGAAACAGCCCATTGATCAAATTCTTGCGAAATAGTGTGACATGGAAATTTGCTTTGCTTTGCTGTTTATATTTATGTTTACCACACTAACCAATATATTTACAGTTATGATTCATTCTCCCAGTTTATCCCCACACCTTTGGTCCAGTGGCTTTAGAGGAGCTAGTGTGTTTGCAAATGTATCCCAGGTGTCCCCTCCCCCCACATGCATTTGTCATCAGCAGCCATTAAAAAAAAAAAAAAATCCCATTGTCCTCCTTGTGATATGAACCTTCGCTGAATCAGCTAATGCTGTTATCAGTTGCCATGGAGACTGACTGAGTTAGGGTGTTGCTGTGGAAACTGAGTGGCTGCTCATCACCACCCACAGCAACCCTCCCCACTCCCTTGAGCCGACCAGCACCACACACACACACACACACACGTTAAACCCCAGTAAATGTGTTTTTATTATGTACCAGTAGTAAATATCATATTGTGTATATTTTTATTTACACCTTGCAGACAGACGGAGACAGTGAATTTATTCCTAAATGTGCAATGAGCTGCTTTGGCGATATTGTTATCGTTATCAACATAACTGGATGTATTGTTCCTTTCATCCCAAATGTCACAAAGCACCACAGCAGCAGCACTAGAAGGTGTGCATTTAGCCATACCTCGATCAAATGAAGAGTTTTTTTCAACACACGGAACATAAAGATGGAGAGCAGAGAAATGGACTGTGCTGCAACAACGTATCTGTAGACATTTTGATATATATTTCTTTCCATGGTGAATATTTGGGTGGAGCATGATCCAGTCAGTTAAGGAGTGAAGCACCACTGCTCGCTCTCTCTCGCAGGTGTGGTCACAGCAGACGCTTTAACATGTCATAGCAGGGACAGCACAGGTGTTACTAATAACATTAACGGCTGTATTCTATTCAAGTGTCCCATTAGGCCGTTAAAGCGCCAGGACCCTGAGACTGAAGCGGCTAAATGGAATTCAGCCGTCATTCATGTTATTTACACATGTGCTCTTCAATACTGTGGCATGACAAAATATCTGCCGTGAAAATGGCCTAGGGGGGAAGGGGGCAAGACGTTATTCGCCTTTGTTCCCAAATTGATCCTGTACCATTCGCTTCAGGCAGCCTGAGTTTAATCTGACTAAACTTTGACGTGCAAAATGCTTAGCCAGCTTGGGTGAGTTAATGGAACGGACCTTTCCTTCTGGGAATATTGATTGTTTATATCCTTCTTCATATAACTGCATGGCAAAAGAATCCAAATAGGTGAGAGGGAGGGGTGTTTGCCATGGCCAGTGATAGAGGTTAATGACAATTAAGTGTAATTATAAATGGAATGCTGCAGTTAGCCTGCTGGCCTTGCTAGCTCCCAGTTTCCAGCTTAGAGCAGTTAATTCCCACAACCCTACATGTACTATTTCTTGTCCTGCCTGCTTTTTGCCACACCATACGATTAGACTTTGTCACATGGGTTCTCTTACTAACCAAATACAGGGCTCATCCTTTTATTTCAGCATTTTTAACCTAACCTACTATTTGTCAGCCTATGCATTATACCCATTAGCTAATCACTCCTAATTTAAATTACATTCAGTTTATATTAATGTAACACTGTACATGCATTAATAAATGTACTACAAATGATTTCACTGCTGACCTGATAGTTGTCTGTGATAGTGATACATACAAATCCATAGAACAGGCTTTGCTGTTAGTCCCATATGGCATTTAACGTAGGATACACTAAACACAATATTGGACTACATTCAAGTGTGTCAGCGCAGTTTTCTCAATAATGTTTTAGCGCTAAAATTAGCACTACTGTAATATACTGTATGTAGGCCAGAGGACAGAAATTAAATTATGGCTGTGATCACACAGGACATGCTTTTAGTTGTAGGACGCAGCGTTTTCTAAGTGTTGCATGGGGCTTATGCACGCCTCACTTTCTGTTTGCTTTTTATTTCCCTAGCATTGGATCCATGTTAACATCCAGTTGTTATGCATGTTGCATCTACCAGAATTTAATCTCACCCTGTTTCTGATTTCTCCGTAGCTGGATGGTATGCTTCTTGCTATATAATTAGAAATATGTCAAAGCAGGCTGTGTTGCTTTTTTTTGTGGCCCTTGTAGCAGCATTATAAAGAGAGAGAGCAAATTAGTTCAGGCATGCATGGCTGCACAATGCACTTAAATCTAGTGAACTGTTGTAGGATAGGGCAGAAAAGCTATAAGTAAGGTCACCCGCCACTGATCACATGACCATTTATATGGTCTTAGGACATGGTCTTTTACATACATCGTTGATTGTACTGTACATCCTCATTTACCAAAGGAAAATTTATCTATTTTAAAATCGTGAATACGTTGTAGTAATTCCCGTGGACTCTTGTTGTTGTAAACGACATTATATGTATTATGTATGGCAATATCACACATACAGTTGGTAAAATGCACAGTCATGGACTTGCTGCTGGTGCATTTGCTGTCTCATAGTAGAACAGGATGTTATTATCAAGAAAAAACTATACAGCCTCTCTGTAATGAACACACCATGAGAATTGGTGCTCTGTAAAACTCACATGGCTCATGTTGTTATGAGAAAAAAACAATGGATCTAAAGCTTGTTCTTGCCATAGATTTTACAGTGGCAGTGAAAGCTGCATCCACCTACACTCGGAACAACAGCGAGTGATCTCGACCATAAGCTGCCCATATGTGTCTGCTAGTGAGCGTTTGTGCATACAGTATGTGCGTGCATTCGCTGTAGGTATGTGTGCGCTGGTGTGTTTATGCGAGATCACAGACTGGGGAGTGTTCATTAGCTTGCTGGTAATGTAATTGAGTGGTGCTGTTTATATTGTAGCCCACACAAACTCATAAAAGAAGCTGTGAAAACGCTTGCTCTGTTGTAAAGAGCACCACCATCTGAAGCTGCACAACGTCTGACGCCGACAGGGCGAGCATTTTTTTTGACGATACATATGGTGGCTTCATTCTCACTGCGACTGTTGAGTGATGCTGCTGAAACAGAGAGAGCACGGGGAGGGGGGGGGGGGGGAAGGAGGGCGAGACAATGGGGTTGACGGAGGCAAATAGAGGAAAAAGAAAATTAGATTTTTAGCACGGTCATTTTTTCTTGAACGTGTGCGAAGTTTTTATTATTGCCTTTACTCTTTTCATAGTCATTTTCCATCATTTGGAGTAAGAAAAAAAGGTTTTCACTCTCTTTCTCTCCTTTATCCCATAGTTGATTTCTTTTTCTCTGTTTTCATTTGCGAATGGAAATCGAGTTATTTTGGTCGACTGTGGAGGGAACACTTGTCCGAAAGAGCCACAGTGCTTCAGCAGGATGTTCTATCCCTCTAAAACATTCCCATTCACCCACATTATGCACTGTGGATGCAGCATTTACTGTGATAACATGATCCATATTGTGTTTCACCAACGAGAAAGACAAGTGTTCTTTCGAGTGGTGGAATGTATTTTCCTTTCACAAAGCTACTTTGAAAAGCTGCCTCCAGCGTTGTGGCTTGATAATGAAAAGCTACAGTAGTCCTTGTGACCTAAACTTTTAGAAATCACAGTCATTAAAGCAGAATAGAAGACAAAATGTAGCACTAGGGCAGGGGATGCTAAATTAAGGGTTGAATGTTGACTAGAAACAATACTGACTAATTGGCTATTTTCATATTTTCATATATGGAAAATGAAAGGCAATACAAACTAATGGTTTCACTTCTTTAAGCACTCCATTTAGATGTTAATCAACTTCTATTTGTTGTCTTGGATAAGGGATCAGATCACTTGTTAGGCATTGCAAACAAGCACCTTCTTATGTCTTTAGCGTCAATAGACCCTCCTTTGCAACATTTCCTGTTTGATCCTGTAGTCTTAGAGGACGGGTGAGAATCATGCACGGTAATCTGACGACTTTCCTTTTTTCCAATAGCCCTGTGTCTCATCTTTTTATCTTTATATCTGGGCTTCACACAAATAACATGTAAGTAACAAGAAACATGTAAGTAGTGCATAGTATATATGTAATAACATGATTACTCTGAAGAGATTGACAGTGGCTTCTACCTTTACGGGGACGGTTTGGGCAAATGATTCTGTTGAGCAACAAGTTAATGTACTTATTGTGGCCATTTACACACTAGCACTCATTCCACTTAAATCCCCGTTTTCTGTCCATACAGCAGCAATGTAATGAAACGTCAGGGTGGACATTAGGAGGTGTTCAGCGGTGAACCTGCTGTGGCGGATTAACCCCAAATTACCTCTTCAGTCAAACACTGTCGTGTAAACGCACCTAACGTTAGGCAAATTCGTTTTCTGGTTGATGTTTTTTCATATAGTGAGATATTAGTGAAGTAGCGAATATCAATGAATAACAGTGAGTTTGATGTTTGAAGGCCTGTTTTTTGATTACGGGTGGTGACAGCAAGTATTTTTGTGCCAAAATGAAATATAATTTTAAAAAACTCCATTTAAACCCTGTTTAACCCTGAGCTATTGTCTACAGTAGCATTAGTGCCACTATGAATATGACCTCAAACAGCATCATGTCCATTGTGCCAGAGATAGACCTGTGTGACGGGTCCAGGTGTAGCTGTAACTGCACCCTAACTAAGACACCATCTAATTGAAACAAATTAACAAGTGCTCTTCTTGTTTTAAACAACACCACAGTGACCGTTTTAACGTGGGCACTGTCTGTGCTGCAGCTGAACAGCTCTAGGCAGCATCTTCCAAACCCCACCCAGCTGAAGAGCGACTGATGTGGCTTCAGAACCGACCACAAACAGCTGGCTGCTTGTGCCTCACTTTTTCCAGCGCGGAAGCACACATGCATACATACTGTAGAACAGAGGCAATAGCAGCGGAAGTTATGGGTCTTATTTCCACCACGAGTAGATGCAGTGATGTTTAAAATTACATTCAATACCTGCCAAGGTGCTAATAACCTGACTATGTTACCAGTCACATTAAAGTAGAATGAATTTTGTCAAAGTGCAATAATGCATCATGCCGGACGAGGTTACATTCAATGATTGTTATGGATGACATGAAGCTTCCCTCTGTCTTTTGACGATTTCTCCGCCTTTAGTTAAATGCTGATCTAAAAATGATGCTGAGAAGACGTGTTTTATACGTGTGGCAATTCCTGTCTTCTTGAAAAATAGTAGGACAAAGGAAAAACACGAGAGCTTGCCCTAACAGCCCATTTACCTTGCTTAGCCACAGTTTCTCGATTTCTTCTGGTCTTTTCCCCACCCCAGATACTTGCCTGCTTTCTTTTTTCCTACTGATGTGTATATCCTGTTGGCATAAGGAGCTTTAGCTGCTTTTTTAGGAGGGCAGAGTCTGTTCTGTTTCCGCTGGTTCTGTTTTGTTACTGTTACTGGACATAACTACTCTTTGTGATATTTTGTTCCATTGTAGCAATCGAGCTAGAATTATTGAGGATAAAGGGGCTAAAAATTGGGCATAATAAATGAACACCTCCCATTAATGTGCCCCACATGTAGGTACCAACATTTTTCTGCAGGCCTATTCTTTTTTTGTCATTTAAAGAACACAAAATCTGCTGCTAATTGCCCTTGGGAATAAATCCATTTATCAGTGCTCTGCATGTTGATGCCCTCTGGTGATACTGGATAATTTGATTTCTGAATCTCATTTCTGGGATTTTGCCGACACAAACATTAACTGGATCAAGTTTTTGTATATATGTCTGTGTTTTTTGTTTTTTTTTTAGATGAAATTGCTTAAGTCTAAACTCATCGCATCAGAGTTTACTTCCATGCACCTCCTTTCGATTAATAAACTGGTCTCAAGTAGAGGATCATTTTATGAGTCACAATAGCCTGCTGTTTCTTCCGAGTTGAAAAATACCTATTACTGTCATCAAGTCACTAATGACACAATATCAAACCTAATGTTTGGCAGTTACTGTCTCACAACGTCTCCAAGGCAACCCCTGATTTCCTTTGTCATAGGCTGTGTGCGACTCTCTAGACTTTGGAATGATGCTGAATTATAGTGACTTCACAGCTGGGAGGTCCCCGGCTTAATCATGAGCTGTGTCACGTGAGGAATCCAGCTTCTTTGTCAAACACCATTTGATCAGATTAAGAATAGTTCTTGTTATCCATCCATCAGGAGGGAGCAACCAAGTTAGTGTGCACACATGCTAAAGTTATTTGTATGGATGCTGGCTATAAGCTGTTCTGTCTCATGAAGAGCATGGGTTCATATTGTCAATAGTTTAGTCTTAGCAAGACATTAAATTAAACTGACATGCTTGTATACTAATGATTTGTTTCTTTTTCAAACGTAGCCTTCGGAAATAAGAACATTCCTGACCTGATATCCCCTCCATGAAAATATTGTTGGAACCACTTCACATAAAGGGCAAAAGGTTACTGATTTCAAGACATTTTAAATGAAGACGGAAACTCAGACACTGTGTGATAATGGTGTAAAGAGTGGCATCAGTCTGAAGCTGTGAAACAAGCACAGACACTGAATAAATGACTAGTTGACTGTGCAAAGTTTGCATTACAAAGACAGGTAATAACTAAGATGCCAAACCATGTCTCCCTTGTGTTTATGGCAGCTAACAATTAGATTCAGTATTGATTAATCTGTCGATTATTTTCTCGATCAATTGTTGAATTGTCAAAATAAAATTGTGGAAAATGGCCATCCCAGTTTCCCAGAGGCCACGGTGACGTAGAAGGCTTTGACCCGTTGTCTGGACAAAACAAAAATATTCAGTTTTACTAACATAGAGGACAAAGAAATCCATGTTCACATTTGAGAAATGGAAAAACTTAAAAATAACTGATTATTTTTCTGTCCGATGACTAATTGACTAATCATTTCAGTTCTAGAACAAATTGATAACGCTCATAAAAAGGAAAAAAATATCTTCCTGGGGAGAACACATATGCCCAGCTGAGCTGCTCTTTCTTTCCCTCAATTGTTCTCTGTATGTCTGAGGCCTTTTCCACATGTTTCTGTCTAAATCTGACAGAACAGAAAGGTTTCCATTTTAAATTTAACAGCTGTTTGCATCAGCGGTGTATTGGCTGTCTTTAATTTGTGCTTTATGTGCATAATTGTGACCCAAAGTGCCTTTTTGGCTTCCCCGCCCCCTGCTGGTCCTCTGTGCCATTTCTTCTACTCCTATTGTACTTTCTCTTCGTATGTGTGTTTTTGGTGTGTATGTCTGTCTATGCATGAGTGTGTTTTGAGAGGCAAACTAGGCCTAACTAACTAGTAGTTAGGGCTGCTAGTTAGAAACAACTTTAGTTAATCAGTCCCCAGGAAACCTGTCAACTGAAACTTGATATATCCCAAACAGGCATTTCTTTTATGTTGTTGAGTAATTTAATGTCTTTAGAGGCCACTTGACAAATGTATTAAAATCAGCTAATCTGTAAACACATTTCAGTTCCCTAAACCTTTAACGATGACTTTTGCTGCTGCTTTGTGAAGTTTATACCTTTTGAACATTACAGCACATTTTGTATGCACCCGCCAGCCAGAGACCTGTGAGCTGAGGCAGCGAGTCACGACTAGAAGCACAGTCTAGTCGTAACTGTGTTGTAACGTGTTTGTGTTGTTTGGAAAAGCTTATGCCTAAAGGTGTTGGGACAGGAGCTTGCAACACACTTGTCAGGTTTTCCTGATGGAGGCGGTGCAGGAGTACAGGGTCCCAGGCTTCATGCTGAACACCTTCAGTCCATGTGCACTCAGTGAATATGAAGACAGCTTCATGTCGAGCACATTTAGGGGCTTTTGGGTTTTGTGTTTCCCCTTTCCTGTGTTCTTATATTCATAGAGAGAATATTACGGCACAGCAATGCGGCTGTCAGTGATGATTTCCTTCTATATATCTCTAATATCCATTTTACTGTGTAGTTTGTTTATTGTTTCAAATTATTATCTCTATTTTATCTTATTTTACTTACTTTTTGTCTTATTTTACATATTTTTATATTCAGATTGTATTGCACCAACACACCAAAGCAAATTCCTTGTATGTGAAAACCTACTTTGGCAATAAAACTGTTTCTGATTCTGATTCTGATTCATTGGACAATGACCTCCGATGTGCTCTGGACGAACCAAGGATGAGCATCAGCAGTTCCATGTCTGAGGCTCATGAACATTAATTTGATGAATTATGAAGGAGGTGAAAGAGTTTGGGTCTCTTGGGTTCCTATGCACTGCCATTGTGTGTAATGGTTGCAATAATGAGGTTACTGTATGTTTGGTGAATGCCCTCGCTGTTCACAGGAGTGTGATGAGTTCACCAAAAGGACCTTGGTAGGGCTGTACCTGAATCAGAATATCCCAAGTCGCCTCTGAGTCAGCAGTTTAGGCCGAATATTCTACCTTTCAGGGAGGAGGATCTGTATAGATTTTTTTGTTTGTATAAATACTCAACATTATTACTGATATTGTTTCTTCAATACACCTTACCTCTGAATGTGAGAAGTATATTATCCATGGTTGCTGCCCAGTTACACTACAGTCCAGAGAAGCTGCCCCACACTGAACTACCATACAGCTTACATGTTCAATTTTGCGTTTTAGTCTCTTGTGAAAGCATCTAATTTCCACACAGTCAAAGAAATAAAAAGTGTGTGTGTCCTGGTCATAGTCCAGGTGTAAAATCCTAGTGCACCACAGAGCGTCTGGCTCCTGACAGTGCAATAAAACAAACAGCCGATCACACTGGACAGCAGGCTGTACCAGTGTCTGGCTCAAACGTATTTCTAGCCGACTCCGCTAGCATCCAACACCGGAGCGCTGAGAATTGGAGCAGGGAAAGGAAAGTAGCCATGCTGCCCTCTGTTTCCATCATTCTCTGTGTCAATATAGTTAGTCTTGGAGTTAAGCTATTTTGAGACGAGGTTTGTCTAAGTGTACAGCCTGTCGTGCTGTTATCCTGCGTTGCTCTGTGTACAATGTTGCAGCTTAAGAAAAAGGCAGACAAAATGAGATTCAAACTATGGGCAGCCAGGCAAGGATACCCCTGAGGTTTAAGGGTATATTCATTCAGGATATGTTAGAGGGACTCCATGTCTCAGCTGTCCTTGGAGTGCGACTATATTACCCTAACCGATAGGATTAAGTAAGGGAACAAATCACTTTGCTGTCCAAACTGATCATGGGAAAGGGTTGAGTATTGGAAACCTTTTCTGCTATGGATGATTTATGTAGTCTATTACTAGTTTGGTGCCATTCACGTTGACATGAATTCATTGCCCTGTTGCTGAGATACCCACAGTGTCTACATGTATCAGTATGTTCAGACTGTGGCCGTGGGACTAAAGCCAATTAGTGTGTGTCCGCCCGTGTGTGCAACTGTGCGTCTGTTAAATGGAGCTACAAGGTTTTTGTTTACCGTTCATGAATCCTTCAAGTGTGTGTGTGTGTGAAAGAGAGAAGCCTTCAGCTACGCCTGAGTCTTTGTGGCTGCTGTTGAATGAACACTGCACATGTGGCATTTACAAGCACACGCACACACACACACACACACACACTAACACGCACACACACTGATAAGCTCTCCCTTTCTTGCTGCCACTTTATTTGCTTCTCTCTTTCTCTCCCCTGCACTCTGCTGTTTCCATCTGGGTGATAGCACAGGGCTTCCTTCAGATCCACAGCTGATTGGAAACCACTATCAGTCATACTCCCCCCCCCCCCCCCCTCAGCCGCTTCTCACTACTTTTCTCACCTCAGCCTCTACCCCTTACTCTCCATCTGTGCCTAAGATATACTGGCGGCGTGTGTTTGTGTTTGGGTGTGTGTTAACCAAGGTGCCACCTGCCACTGCACTTCCAAAGTACTGGC
>JAVQJF010033900.1:0-39760 GCA_036023855.1 Gadopsis marmoratus | reverse complement strand
TGAGCTGGGACACGACGACCTCCAAATACTGCCAGCTCATTGCCTGCACTGGGAATGGGGATTTACTGGACAAGAGTGAAAAATGATGAAGGAAAAGGAGTGGACTGAAAAAAAAGAGGAAAAGGAAAAAAGCACAATAGAGTGACAGTTTACTAGTTAAGATCAAATTTGTTTTGAAATAGCTGCGAGGGTTTCAGTACGCTTGTAGCACCAAGCGATGATGTTTATTTGCCAGATTCAGATACATTTAGGAATAATGTATTTCCTGTAAATTCACCCAACTGTCTACAGTAGCTGGCACAATTCACACTAATATAGTACTACAAAGAAACTAGCTATTTGTCCAAGAAGTGGTAGTAATGGTTTTTTTTTTTCATACCAAGAAGTCCTGATCATCGATGCCAAACCTCTCTCTGAGGTTTCGAAACACCAGAGGGCAGTACTCCTTGAACTTGAAATGGCTGGGCATGTTCTCCCTGTGTGTATGAAAAAAATAATAATCAGAAAACACAAATTGCATCATTTGAGATGCAGTAAGTTCTCAAGAATATTTCAAAGAATTATGAAAACAACATTATATAGTGTCACACTTTCTGCGACATAAAACACTTATATAATAGACTTTAAAAGACCTTACTTGTTGAAGAGGTGGTTGTCCACTTTGATCTTAGAGTAGGCCTTGAAGTCATCTGGCATGAGCATGATGGGAATCTGAACATGGCTTAACTCATTTATCTGGGCAGAATAAAACATAGGGAAGAAGAGGAGATCAGTGATGCATCTAGGAACACAACGCAGTCTAAAACATGTCGGTGAAATCACATGTCACATTAGAAAAGTTAGGAATTTAAAAGCCTTGGGATACGAAGGGGTAAAGATTGAGTCTCACTGAGGGAAAACCTAGACAAAGATCATCGAGCATTACCATTATATACATGTGGAAAAAGGAATCCCTGTAACTGCACTGGCAGTGGTAAACACATGGAACATTTACTTTATTTGATACACGTTTGATAGTAGAGCCTTGCAACCATTAGTTTTCTTTAGAAATCTCAATTAACATGTTAATGTAGGATCTTAAAAATGTCACAGGAATTCTGCAGATATTCAACCTCCTAGCTGTGAGCTTTACACCTCAACTCACGGAAATGTTCTCACAATGCAATAAAGTGCATCATTGCTAGCTGTACTTCAATTTGCCCCTGAGGGATGCTAAAGATATCCTTGATCATTGTTCTCTGCCTCTTAAGACATTCAGTGCACTTCACCACCTTATTGCATACTACAAACTACTCACATAATTAATGTCCCTTTTCAGCTCAGATAGTAAATTGTGGTGTGTTGCAGAACAAAAAAAACCCAAAACAACCACAATAGACACACAGATAAATTTGCACCTAAAGATGCTTAAGCTTTATGACAAGTTATTATCACTAAATTATGATTCAGGCTAAGGGTTCTGGCCCAGGACATCAATCAATACCGATCATCAGCACAGAGCACCTGGTGATGTGAGCAGTTTACAGATTAGATTTTCAGGATGATGCAGCCTACAGGGCTGAAGGACAGCTGTAGGGGAAAAGCGAGTCGAAATGTTACCAGAACTGCTGAAGCTTCAAGGTTTTTTTTTCCAATGTAAAGAAAGAGGGCATATATGTATATCTGAGTTAAAGCTAGATGTTCCTGCAGGAGAGATAATCTTAATATACTGCAGTCTGTGATGCACTGCTATTTCCTAATCTTCTAGTTTGAGCATGTTGCTGATTCAAGAGATTACTCTTCTATGTGTGATGACATTTCTCTGTTGAAATACTTTAAGATCTGTTGGAAAGTCTGGCATTAGCTAAAATCGAGCACACGTGTCACAAACAAATAAAGACAATTAAGGCAGTGTAAGTAATCCTTCGATGGAAAGAAACGCTGGTCTTTTGCTTTGAGTTTCCAGAGTGGTTAATATTTTTAAATGTCATATGACACATTTGAGTCTTACGTATGACCATAAATAAACTAGACATTGTGGACTATCAGGTGACTCTTAACACTTAAATTATTGTATATTTAACGTTCATGACAGCCATCCAACAAAAGGCAAAATTAGAGAATGCTTCAATAAACCTTGCATACTGAATAAACAGTGGGGATTCAAACACATAAGGTACATTGCAAGAGTTTCCATTTGGAGCTCGCCATGCATCACATTGCTGCAATACGTAGACCTGACATTTGTTATGACTCATGCACAGCTTGATACAAGTGTGTGTGTGTGCGCGCGCACACATGCATATTTGTTGTTGGCTGCAAGCAGGGGTGCTGGCAGGTTTCGAGAATCTATTAATAAGCTGTCATTCCACCAAGCACACTTGTAATGTAGGTACACTGAATAAACTCAAACAATCAAACTTTGATCGACTATAACGTTAATCACGAAACATGTGTTCGTTCCTCTGTAGTACAGTTCAAAATGTACTTTACGCTTTATACATTGCTCACAGCTAGGATTGTGCAGGCATGCAAGAGATGGTGTCATATCACAATTCCAGCAGCTGTCTTAGAGGAATATCTTCTTCCATTGGGGATTGGCTGTGTAATGCTGCAAGAGTAATACAGCAGATGGTGCAGAGAATTGCCTCAGTATGACTGCATGACCCATGAAAGCATTCGACATTTAGAAGTGTGTCTGTTAAGATAGTATGCCTTAAACATGTTTATGATATTAACGCTCATGCTTTTGTTCTAGACCAACATCAATAAACTGGCTTTAAAATTGGATCATTACTGTCAGCGTATGCCAACTGACTGATTATGATTAACAGGTTGACCTTAGAAGAGTACCTATTTGATCCCATGGCCTTTCAAACTAGTATATATTCCTGTGGCCCAATTACTGTATTTAGAATTAGCGTTTTAACATTAAGGATTGCAGAATAGTCTGTAAAGACATTGACTTGTGAATGTTAACTACCCAGACAGCCATCTGGGGCAGGATCCCCAAACAGCTTCTGGTCTAGCTAGATGAGAGGATACTCAGGATGTTGACAGTAGTGGAGACGGCAATTACTACAGAAATAATTGTGTAATTAGCAACTTAAAAGACAGTTTCACCCCAATTATGGCGGTGATTGTGTCTTTTTTGGAAATAATATAAATCCAGTACCCTATGTACTGTATGTTGGCAGTTTCCAAGTAATGTAGATTGAACCGGCTCCCTGAACTGGCACAAACAATTAAACAGACTCAATGCACAAGACTGCAATGCAATGCAAGCTGCCAATATGTTGGCTGACAATTTGACTCCGACCAACTTAAGATATACCAGACTAACCCACTGTAAGCTATATGTAGTCAAGCTTACATTCAAGGAATTGTTTAAGTGTGTTTACTATGAGCACTCAATGAATACAGAGAGAGCTCTGATCAAATGGCTTGACTGATAAAATGTAAAACAAATCTTAATGCTGATTATTCCAATTTTACCTTTAATTGAGTACAGTAGCGTTTCAAGAACAAAACTGTTTACTTTGCATACAGCACTTTGATGCCATCTTAGAATTCAAACTGAATATCACTGCACTTTAAATATCCTCTATGTTTATAGTAAGCTTTTTAAGCAGGGAAAAGAAAAGAGAAGAAGAAAATAGAATTAGTGGGCATCATTAACAGAAGATAAATTAACAGCAGGAGAGAATGTTTAGAAAGGAAGCCTTTCAGATAAATACAGAAAAAACATACATCTTTTTATCTGGGAAAAAAATAAAGGAAAAACAGCGTAGCTGAAAAGAGAAGAAGGCGTGAGAGGAAATAAATATGGAAAGGAGGACATTAAAGAGATAGGGCAAGAAGAGGGGCAGAGTCCACAGATGCCATATCCAAGTATGTTTCAGTGCCCTGGTGTGACAGGCACAGACATCACAGTGAAGCTAGAGCACAGATGAATTCTGGGTACTCAGTGGGGAGATGTCACCTAATCAACAAAGCTGCGTTTCACACAAGGGCAAAGACAATGCCCGATCTTACCAAGCACACATACACGTCTGTGAGGACCCTAGTGTACTAAAACTTGATATGCATGCATGCACACATGGGGTGAAAATACCTGTTAGATAAAAAGAGGTATAAATGTTTCCCTCAGAATAGACTCAAAAAACAATTGCATCCGTTTGAAATATCCCCAAATTCCACTTCTGAATGCATGATTATACAGTTACTGTTAAGTGTTCCTGTTCCTGCAATTCAATTCAAGCTACCCTAAAAAAAAAAGAAAAACTGTACAAAGAGCATGAGTGAGAATGACTATTAGGGTTTTCACAAATCATGCTTTTTACAGTCAAGGACCATTTTATGGTTTGATAGTAGGCACAGCACTGATTTTAGCGGTGGCACTGCCTTAGTGCTATATGCTTGAAAGTGCCGACATGGAGGTGTGGCTAATCCAGTATATATCGACCTGACCATCTCTTTGGGTACCTAATCCACATTAAATAATGTGTAGTACTCCTATTTTATCTGTTGGCTCTTGTCAAAATGTATATCTTGAGCATAGTGTAGCTCTGAAGCTTTGTTAAAATCAGATAGCTCCAGCATATCTGCTCATCTTCCTGCAGCTATCAAACTTGCAGACACATTTCACACAACCACTTCCTGTTTGTCTCCATGGTGATGAAGACTGGTTTTCCGGCCCAGAGTGAAGCAAGTGTGTGCTGTTGCTCCATTGTACAGGAAGCTGGTGAAGAGAGTATGCTCTGTCAGCAGCCTTATCTCTCAATGACCATGACAGATAGATGACACGCTCTTAGCAGATGACAGCCCACTGATGCAGTAGTGAGATTGAGAGAGAAACACCTTTTCCTTGATTAAAAACATCTGGATCTATTAATGGAAAGGATAGTGTAATATAAATACCAAATATTGGAGTGCAGAAGAATCTCTCCCAAAGTTAGAAAGAAAAGAAGCAAGACTAACAAGGCATGCCATCATAGTGTAAAGCCTGGAGGGAGACATTTGACAATGAATGGGGAAGCTATTGCCGTCATCTTCATTATCTTTTCTAATTTCTGATAACTCACATTACTAACTTACAAGCTACAACTGCAATTTATCACCAGTCCTTACCAGTCCAAAAGTCCTTATAGTGATGTGGCAATTCTGTCAAGTTCCTCTTGAAATGTACCTTAGTTAAAAGGTCAAAGATGACATTTTTTGCCACCCATTCGAATCAAGAATGATGCTGTCTGAACCAGGCTTAATTTATATAATAGTTTATTTGTGAAAGATGTCGATAAAAACATTATGTATGACCCAGTGACCAAATTTAGACCCAATGCTGGCATGGCCCGCTGATACGTAAAACTGGTGGATGCTGTTTATACTGTGCACTTCATGGTTCACAATGATGTGGTTTCAGTGTCATCAATAAATGGAAATTTTTAAAAAGCCTGGATTGGTCCTCATCTGATTCACAGGATTGGGATCCCTATTTAATAACATAATATGTACTTTCATGTCTCACTGTACAAGCCATAATTCTAAGTCTGGTCTTGAGATGTTTTGCTACCCTCGTGGACTTGTCTTGAGCTTGTGGGTTTCTCTGTTTCTGTCAGTGTCATCCCACTACAATCTTCAGTCCTGAGTACAGTCATTTCTTAAATATATATAGCTCATGGTTGCCCTCTGCTCTTGCAATGTTGCCTTGAGGACAGCAGGAGTCAGGGAAGTAAACAAAACTGGACCAATGCCAATTTGAAAAATAACATAAGTGTACGTGAAGACACTAGGAGGGAAAGTGGTTTTGCTATTTGGCAAAAGCTGTGCCCCAAACAAAGCACTTACTTCACATCATCAGTCTTGCAGTTTTTAGGGGCTCAAAGACAAATTACTGAGCGTTAAATCAATTTATGTACTGGTACTTGCTGACCACTACATGACAGGCGATACGCAAAGATAGTCATGTGCAGTATAGCTACACCCAGCTAAATGGAGATTTGCCCTTCAACAGACTGATAGTGAGCATCAAAAGGTCACATATAGCTGTAGTACATTGTACCGAATTTGGACTTGACCTTTCACTTACCAATTAAGGCTATTACATCATCACCTGACCTGTTATGAATCCCAGAACCATTCATAGTATGTAATTATTTTAACAACATCCACATAAAGAAAACAGCTTATCCTAGGATCTAGGTGGGAAAACCCTGAACACAGTAAAACAATGGTATATGGGTGTGTGTATATCAGGGATCCATTGACTAGCCAGTAAAAAAAGAATGAACACAAAATAGGGTTGGTAGAAAAAAAGTAGAGAATTATCTATTATCATTTTAATTATGTATAAATCTGAAATCTCAAGGGAAAGTCTGATAAATCACATCGATGTAAGGAAATGTTTCCATTTCAAACTGTTTAAAAGAGAAGGATTTAAAAAACTAATCAAAACACAGTACATCTTCTGCTTTAAACCACACACACAGACAATCAACGCCCTCACAATTTCACTAGAAATGTGACTAGAAATGACAGAATGTATGTGACTTAAATGTGTGGAGCAATTTTGACAACTTCAGTGTCAGGGGTAGGCCTTACTCCCTCTGCTCACAACCACAGCTTGGAGAGGACAGCCATAATGAGGACACACTGATGGTAAAAGTGGAGTAGTGGTAAGGTAAAAGGACTGCTGCATTTGTGTGTGTGTGTGCGCGTGTGTGAGAAAAAGAGAGAGAGAGAGAGAAGGGGGAGGGACAGAGACAGTGTGAGAAACAGGGCCACGGACCAATGCAACCAACTACCGGAGTAAGACCTGCAGTGCAATTAAACACTTATGGTAGTCATATTTGAACTGTGAGACATCTGCATTCACATCAGACACTAACAGCTTATTCAAGTCTATTTTATTCAATGTCAGCCACTCAATCACACACTGAGATGCTAAAGAGAGGAAATTTGAGTCTTAATAATCTTTGAGTACAGTAGACAATACCAAACCTACAGAGTGTATAATTAAGACAAATATTTTTTAATGTCTCTTCTTAAAACAGATATGCATCTGTCTGTGTTGAAACACTAAATGACTAATGACTGAGGTAGAAATAGGTTTCACAGAAATTATAGTTGTCACCAACAGGTGTACACACACACACCCACACAGGCCAGCTATTAAAGGATATAGTGTTTTAGACTGAGCAACACACAGGCTTGTGGTATATGGCCTGCCTTATTGTGTGAATCAAGCTGCTCAGCAACATGTTGCATCACATGTGGGCAAGGAGTGTGACAGAGCACAGTAACTCTGTGGCAAAAGGCACACACACAAGTAGGCACGTGCATGCATGCAGGAGCAAGCAAAAAAAGAAAATGTCTTGTTTGAAAAGGTTTTTAGACACACACTGGAACAAAACCACAAGACACTTCCACAAGTTCCAGTATCTGTCATTGCCTCAGAGGACCAGGATGTGAGGCTCCAGCTTTTCTGTTTTCCTCACCCATAATCATTAAACATATTAGCTGGAGGTCCCTCCTACATATATTTATAGAATTCCCCTCTTAAGCATGACACCACAGAACCAGACAACGCTACTCTGAGTCACACAGAGAGGCAGTACACAGCAAAGAAAGGGCAGAGAGATCGACGGGACCAGGACAGGGAATGAGAGTGAGCCAGATAGACAGAATGACACATAAAGAGGAAATGACAAAAAAGATCATGAATCTGCAGAATGGGAAGAGTTTAATGGAGGTACACACAAAGAAAGGAGTGACACTAAGAACAGAAAGTAAAACCTAAGGAAGGCCAAAATAAAAGGGAAGAAAAGACTTCAAATCTACACTCGCATATAGTCTTCTAGGAAAACAAAAACTTTGCTATTTGTATGTAGAATTACTTTCTAGTTTCTACAAGCTCACACTTGCTTAGCCTGTGTTGCTGAATGAAATTAAAAGGCCTTGTTTTTTTTCTTAACAGGTCTCTTAAATGGCACTATACTTAATAAAAATGAAGAGCAATTTAATACGGTCTCTATGACTTTGATAATAAACAGCTATGTGGTACATCAGCACAACTCAATTATAGTCTTTACTTTAAAAAGGACAGGAGCTGGTGACATGAAGCAGCAGGTTAGGAGCTGCTGGACTCAAGCTATGATTTCACAGTGGGTGCCTTAAACCTTGACAATACAGCATTCAGCCAGTGACAAATCTACTCAAAAACCATCAGTGGAACACATTTGGACACGTTTCTATTCCAACAGTGCACACAGACACCCCAAGGGCTTACAAAAGGAACTGACAGACAAGCCAGGACGATATCCCTTTTACAGATTCACAAATTGTGTGAAGCTGATGATAGATTTTCATCCATTTTCATCCAACTGTTGAAACAAAACTCCTGACACAAGGTGTTTGGTACCTTGAAATATTTTTTGAATAAGCTTGTCAGTGGTAGCTAGGAAGACTGTATCTTTCTCAGAAACCAGTATTTTCAACAATGCTGTTGGGGCCCAAATCCATGTCAATAAATCCTGCAACAGCCTGTGTTCAATTCAATTCAATTTTATTTATATAGTGCTATATCATAACAGAATTATCTCATAGCACTTATACGCAAGTGTCTGGTCCAACAACACCACTACATATAAAATGGTAAGAAGTGGAGTCCGTGAAGTGTTCCTGCAGTGCAAAATTCAACCCCCTGCAGATGTTTTGCCAAGATGTTTTTTTTCTTTAAGAACCAAAATTGACAATTAATTCATCCCTAGGCTGTTATGTCTACAGTCCCAAACATGACAAGCGTGTATAATGTATAATCTATTAGAGAGAGGTTTTTTGTTTTTACTTGTATGCGAGAGCCACTTTCATGAAAAATATACAGTATATTACAGAATACAGCTAATATAAAATTCATCAACTTGTTGGCATATCCTGTGGGCAATATTTGTGCTTCGTCTCTACTCCATTTATATCAGCATTAATCCAGCATGTGTGAGAGAGGATGGCTACTTTCACAAGCAAAAAGCAAAAAAAAAAAAAAACCCGGGGGGAAAGACACTCATTTACAGAATGCACTTTGAAGCAGCCCAATCATAAATTAAAATAGATCCTAGAGCCGAGACCTATTGTTTATTTATAGTGCCATGCAGACTCAGAGACAGGAGATGCTTTTGTAATGATGACTTTTTACTCAAAAAAAGATTCTGATGATGTGGACTGCATGTCCTGGGCCACATGCATGTCCAATTTATTTCTATACATCTTGGCACTGCATTTGACTCATTCTACATTACATCTTTCCTTCATTAGACCAATAGAGGTAGAAAATGTGGCTCTACTGACCAGTTTCCCTTCTTACTTAGCAGGTTCAGCTGTTTCACCATTGTTCTCCAAGAGCAATGACAGCACTGACAGGCCAAAGTGGACAGAGGGGTGGGGGTTACATTTTGCAGAACATGTGTGTGTTTGCATGTTGCCTCTGCAGTGTGGTTGCATTCTCAGGCCTAAACGGCAAACTTCACACTGGAAGTAACTCGGTGGCTCAACCTGGTGACCTGGCATGGAATGCCATTTTTATGTTGCCAGTGGTATGAGAAACAGAGTATCTTATCAAGTGATGAGAAAAACAACAGACGACATACTCTAGTGGACATGCACGGACAAATGCATATAGATAGATGATATAAATGATGTCAATGCATTTAAGTCTGAATGAAGATTTCTAACTAATTCAAAGTAAAATACTGGCAGTATTGACAGACACTGCAATATATAACTATGCCATTACAGGGAAGGATTTTGTGTGCTTTGTAGAGTGAGAGTCTAGCTGATATATAGCTGATGTCATATCTGATAATGAAATGAGGTAAAGTGACGTTCAAAAAATTAACAATTAATCAGTACTGCATAGCTGCATTGAGGTAAACCTCTTGTGTATCTTACGTTGCCCCCTCAGGCTTAACCTCACAGCCAGGTGACAAGGTAATCTATCTACAGACTACAGCTTAAATACAGAATAACAGCTTTGGATCTTTAGCTGTCTTGGCCTCACATACATCAGGCTATCTAGAGGCTGCATAATCCACACTAAACTGCCACCCATAACGGGTAATTTCTACGGAGATAGACATTTTTGTTAAAGAGTGAGATCCTTTTTGTTTAACCAGAAACAGAAGTTGCACTCAAGAAGTATCGATCTGAAATCTTGTGAGACCTGAGCTGTTGCAAGAAGACGACGGTGTTTCTGGTTGTACCAGAAGGATATTACTCTTTAACATAAAGGTTTAGCTCTGTATGGATCCTCATAGTGTTGTCAGACACATCGAATAACAATCTTGAGTTTGTCAGTGGCAAAAACAAGCACTTTTAGTGAATTTACAAAGCTACTATGCTAATATATCAGTCACAGTGATTGCTGTCCATCAAACACCCCAGGATTCCTCAACCCAATAAAGATATCGAGTTAGACAAAATAGGTATTTACAAAATTAATCATAATTCCAACACTTTTAAAATGTTCGAAATAGGTATGGTTATTAGTACATCAGCATGAGGTTTTGAAAGCAACATGAAACAAAAAACGGGGCTCAAAAGAGGCAGAATCATCTGAACAAATTGCTGGTGCATCAGCCAAAAACTGCAATATTATTTAATATGTCAAAGGGAACCGCGTCTAACGTCATGAGAACATACGCCGAACTACATCAACAATAAAAAACAGTGGTCATAAATTTAAATGTACCAAAAAGAATATGTCAGACATAGTATACAGTATATAGGAAGTTAAAAATAGCACAAACTGGCATGCAACCTTGATGTGCAACTGACATCAGATATGGAACCAGTCAAAAATATTTATATTCCTACCGATGTGAGGAATTCTGAATTAATTTGCTAAAGCAGCCACTGGTGCCTCTACCATTTCATACTGTCTGCTAAACACTGCCACACACACATACACACACACACAACACCAAGCAGGACATCCACAGGCAGACATGAATAAAGAGCAAGAAAGTGGAGCAGCACTCTGCATCAATGGGTAAAACAATTTGATATAAACTATAGTCATCTTTTATACCATTAGCTACTCCATAGGGACAATTCTATTTTAACACATATACACACATATGCATATATACACTGAAGTAATAAATGCTCACTTACTGCTCAGCTCCTTTCCTTTGTTTACATTTTGGAAAGCAGTTCTCCTCAAACTAAAACACCAGATAAAATGTTCAGTAAACAGGCTGGCTTTATTGTAATAACCATGCTATGTAGATGATTAGAAATGAGATGAGTAAAAGGGTGAATGAGAAGCTATATATTAATAATAAGATTGCAAGAAGGAACAGAGATGACTACAGATTATGTTCCTGAGTCCATCAATCGAGCACCATCTCTGTGCATTAAGTGTGTAAATCATTGCCAACAGGTTTAGCCTAATACTTGACATTTGGTGCCAGAAATATTTGTATGTCGTCTGCTTGCCAAGTTTATTCTCTCTCTCCAACATATGAGTATTGGCCCAGAGCAAATATTCAGCAAAGGAAGAGAAAAAGAGCAGAGATAAGCTGTCTTGCATGGGAAGATGTGCTCTCTCATGACACAGAGCCCCGGGAGCTTATCCTACATGTGCACAACAGGAAGCCAAAGAAGAGTTCCCTGCTCTCTCACACACACACACATTTTTAGTGCATACATCAAAATCACGCAAAACTAACATCACGTAAATTGGAAATGCACAAAGCTCACTAAAGCAAACATAACTAATGATTTTATTTAACTCACTTGCAGTCAGTCACACATTTAAACTTGACAACACTACAGCCAGCCAGCCCCTGCACAGCTGTAACTTCGTATCTGTCAATCAAGTGCAATAACACAAAAGGCTGACAGCAACTGTGGCACATGCAAGGGTCGAGGGAGACGTAACTGTGCATCATATGGATATTTGATGGTCTTACTCACCGAATGGTTGACTCCCCACATGAGCACGCTGAACAGAGGGTCGCTGGCGCGGAAGAGCTTCACTTTCTGAGCAACGAAGTGTTTTTTCTTGGTCTTCGTTTTGCTCGCAATAGCTGCGGCAATGCTGCTCGCCGAAGCCATCTTTAGGCAAACTGGCTGGTTATTGCAGTCTGCGCCGATAATCTTGACAGAGTGTGTCTTCCCTTGAAGCTGGCAAAGTGGCCACCAGCTCACAACTCACTAATACTATTCATTTAGCCAGATCGCAAATCAAAGTGCCCCCAAATGTTTTCTTCATCAAACGTCCCACACAGCTCGACAGACGCTATGGCCCTACCTCGACAAGGTCTAATATGAGGAAAAAACGATGTGTTAAAGCTAATACTGCTGCTCTCCGTCGCTTCCCTCAGTCCACATCATAAATGACCTCTCTTCCTTCCTTGACTAGTCCGGAGCTCTCCGCACCCCTGTGATGTGAGGTCTCACTGAGCTGGCGTTAGCATAACCGAGTAGCTTGCTAGCTAGCAAACATCAACGACACATTTCATAAAATTAATGAACGTATCAGACAGGGAAAAAAATGGAGCCCCGTGACAAATTAACTACAAATGATCATGCAGCCTAAAAACAAATTGCTAGAATGTCACATTAATGACGCTAAACGCTCTTCACTACCAGCCAACAGTCCCTCCGACCTTCGCTAGCGAACCAGCTAACGTTAGCCACCGGACGGGGCTCCGTTCACCAACTAGCTACCATTAGCCTGCAAGCTAACCATTAACATAAGATAGCAGTGCACAACTAGCAAGCGGCTCAGCCCTCCTCCTTGCGCGTTAGTGGTCAGTCCGTAGAGGTGACAGGGGTGTATCCTCTCATGTTCTTGCCCCGTTTTAATTAAAACGCAGAGGACCAGTTATTTTAACGTAAAATCAATGGGTGGTCAACTCGGTGTGCAGCATTGAGGTTCATGTGTGCTGCTGTCAACTGACTGCTCGACGGAGGGGGAAGGGGAAGGGGAGGGGGGGGGGGGGTCAGCCTGCGCTTTGCAGTAATGATGTGTCGATCATGAGCGTATCGTTCACTGAACTACTCTTTTATGAGCCAGAAGGAACGAGTCGTCTTCGACAGTAAGTCGTTCATTGTGGCGCATGCGCAGTGCGCAGCAAAACGTACGGTTCGTTCTTCTCACGTGACAGCTACACGGGCTCCGGATTGGACAGAAATGAGTAGCAGTCCTCTGTCAGCTGTGCAGATGATTGGGGTTAATGGATCAGCACCTGTGCAGCGGTGGACCCGACCCGCTCCGGGTGGGGAGTGTGTCGGTCGATTGACGGACCTGTCAGTCGTGGGGAGCTTGCCCGTAAAGAGGAAGCGACCCAGACCGAGAGAGACGGAAATCGAGTGACAAAGACACAAGAGTTGAGGAAGTGAAAACCCCACGAGAAAGACTGTATCTTTAGGTCTCTGCACGACCACCACTTAGGGGATGAACAGGAAACGAAGCTCATGCCCATCACCTGGTTTCTGTAAACGCTGCAGGCCCTCTGCTGGAGGAACTGGAGAATAACCTCTGAGCCACACCACCATTGGCTCTAAAAATGTGTTGTATATCATTTTTGTGAGCACTGTCGGCCTATATCATTATTTTATTAGGGAGAATTAAATAAGAGATCCTAAATAAAATAAGGAGTTATATCAGTAGATACGAGCACAGTTTAATACATGTATAGGAATATAAATAAAGAGAGAATATGCATGTAAGAACAGACTCGGCGGAAGGCCACATTTCTTCTTCATCTTCGTCCACTTGTACAGCGGTTGGCGCTGGTTTGGTGCATCACCGCCACTAAACAGACAATAAACTCGACAACTACATCCCTCTGTCTGCTCAGGTCACCCCGTTCTTTCACCTGCAGCCCACGTGACATTTACTACGGAAGAGGATTAGGGAAATGTAGTTTTGAGCTCTGACTTTGTTTTTGTTTTTTTATATTTCTGACACTAAGGTCAGAATTAAGAGAATTAAGTCAGAACTCAAAAAAAAGTTCACATGTGGAGCAGAAGATGGCGGTAATGAACCAATAATAGATGCCAACCGCGGTAAAACTAGAAGAAGAAAAATAGAAATAGACCGTCTTACCTTATTAAATAGTAAACGCAGGCGTAACAGTGAAAACGCACGACGGACAAACTTGGGGACGTCGGCAGGTTTTTGAAGAAGGTTGTCAAAATAAGTGAGTAATGTTGTTGCCAGGGTTATTAACGCTAGCTAATTGCTAGGTAATAACGTCATTAGTTAGCTAGCCTAAACAGACAGATGAGGGATTCTGAGGTTAACTTTAAATCGCAAACATAAGTGACAGTATTAACTTTAAAATCGAGTCCGATAAGTCACGTATATTGTCACCATGTAGCTAATATATAGAAACAGTTACCAACACACTCAGATTATTGCTGTGGTGCAGACTGATCATTGCTTTTATAAAGTCAAAGGTCAGACGTTGCCAGTTAACGCTAACAGGATCTTAATGCTTCTAACCAGAACGTTACAGCTGGGAAAGGGTTTATTTTGTTGTATATCACGTCCACTTTGGTCATTTGTATATTGGTACATATGTAAAGGATTTGTGTGGAACTTTAACCAGGTCAAATTTAACCATGTTCATATGCAAAGTATGTAAAATTTACACTTGACAACATATGATATTATAGATATTTATATTATATAAATATCTGTATATATATATATATAGAGAGAGAGAGAGAGAGAGAGAGATCTATATATATATCTTTCGTTCGCCATGTCAGTAACACCTGAGATATTTTAACACCAAACTGGATTGCTAATAGAATACTAACCACAGCTATAACAGTTTCAAAGCAATAAATGTTCAAACCGTGGCAACCGTTGCTCGGCAACACGGTGTCAAAACACAAAACCTGCCGTCTGGTTCTTCCTGGCTTGTGCTTTAGTTTAGAAAAAGAGGTAAGTCACACTGAATATTCGAGATGCTGATCTGCACGTGTGTTTTTGTAAGTGTCATTTTGTGAACATTAGCACAGAGGAGCCATCGAAGCTGCCAGGTTAGCTTTGTAGTTCAGCTGGAGTAGTTTATGACGTCGACTACCTGATCAATGAACGCTGTTTCTCTCTAGGCCGCAGGATGGGAAAGAAAGTGATCAAGGAGAGTGAAACTCCATGCAAAGAAACGGTGAGGGATTCATGTAATGAAAGCCTTCTCATCTTCACCCTTTGATGTATTTGAAAAGACATTTCATGGCCACTGAACCATGGCCTGTGAATATACCGTAACATCCCATAAGAACATCTCTTTGTCCTTACACTCGACAGTTTGAGCCTCTGCCTGTTGAGGGCAGGACCCCAGCAACAGCAGTGCTGCTGCTGGGCTCCCCAGAGGAGGACATCCTAGCCAAAGCCTGTGAAGCAATCCACACGTTTGCAGAGAAGGGTACAGTAGACCTTGCACTGCTTCTTCCCCTTATGAGTTTGTTTAGCCAATTTTAGCTTGTTTTTCTTGCCATTTTTCACTTATATTCAGTCACATTGCAGTGTTCTTCACTTCTTCACTGATGCACAATAAATGCCCACAGGCACTCTGCTCTGTTCACCACCATCCTTCATTTTCCTGTTCACTGTCTCCCCCTGTTGTTAGGAGATGAGAACAAGGTTTCTCTGCTGGGACTTGGGGCATTGAAGCCTCTCTGTCAGCTCATCACTCACAACAACAAGCTGGTCAGACGCAACGCCTTCATGGCCTTGGGCATCATGGCCACCAACGGTGAGTCAGACGACGCACAAAATGAATGCAGACTCCCCCTCTCAGTTGTTTGGGGGTGTACAATACAACCGATGTGACTGTCTTTTTAACTTGCAGACCAGTCGCTCCCTTACCATCTGCAGGTTTGTCAGGCCGCAGATTGTTTAGAGACTTACTGAATTCACTGTTATGTTGACATACTGAGAAATTGGCTGATGGGTTGGTTCATTCAATAACTGAGTGGTTAACTTTGACCCTTGTTTTCATTGGAAGGCGATGTAAAGGATGCTCTGAAAAAACTAGATGTCATTCCATCAATTATTGGAAAATTGTCACTTGAAGGTGAGTGACTTTGATTGCAAGATGACTAGACTTGTAAATAGATATTTACCGTTAGCTGCAATAAATCAAATGCAATTTTCCCTCCTCTTCAAGAGGACATCGTTGTCCATGAGTTTGCAACACTGTGCCTGGCCTCCCTGTCAGTGTATTTCGTCTGTAAGGTCCAGATCTTTGACAGCAATGGCCTGTCACCTCTAATCCAGCTCCTATCCAGCCCAGACCCTGATGTCAAGAAGAACTCGCTAGAGATCATCTTCAACCTGGTTCAGGTGACTCAAAATTCATCAGCCTAGAGGAGGTTACAAGGCTTTACGGCTATAAGGGTCTAATGCAAATGGTTCCAAAATTCTTGTCCACTTTCTTATACTATATCTATGCAGGACTACCAAAGTCGCCT
Organism: Gadopsis marmoratus; assembly: GCA_036023855.1. Classification (NCBI taxonomy): domain Eukaryota; kingdom Metazoa; phylum Chordata; class Actinopteri; order Centrarchiformes; family Percichthyidae; genus Gadopsis; species Gadopsis marmoratus. Next base: position 23,293 of record JAVQJF010033900.1, on the reverse strand, counting down.
GGCAGTACATGAGTTGGGCGGGATTCCTCCACTTCTGGAACTGCTGAAGTCCGACTTCCCTGTCATTCAGCATTTGGCTTTAAAGATCCTGCAGAATGTCACTACTGATAAAGATACACGCAGCACCTTCAGGAAAGAGCAAGGATTTGAGAAGCTCATGGATACCCTAAGTAACACGGTATGTGTGCATGTATGAGAGAGAACACATGTTGTAACACGCATATGGTATGTATTCATCCTGCCCCCATATGCACTGAATGGTGAGGTTAATAACTGCCTTTAGATGCATTTTATGCTTGTACAATTGGCTGGAAATGGTTCCCTTTGAATAAGCTTGTGTTGCCAACTCCTAATGCCTTTTCCATCCCATTCAGAGTCTTCGTCCTCTTCCCCTATCTTTTTGATTTCTTACAGGCCTTCAGTGACCTGCATGCTGAGGCCTTACAGATAGTTGCTAACTGTCTGAGTGACAGTGAGAGTGTCCAGCTGATCCACAAGGGTGGAGGACTGACAGCACTGATGGAGTTTGTTCTCAACCCCAACATGCAGTCAACAATCCAGTCCAACGCTGTTAAATGCATCGCCAGGGTTGCTCAGAGCTGTAAGCACAGAAGGAGATAATTTTCTCTTTAACTTTCTAACTATAAGTTTGGAAGTCATAATGGTGTGTGGGCACACACACACACACACACACACACACACACACACACACACACACAGCAAGTAAAATGAGTATTGAACACAACATTTTTCTCAGTAAATATATTTCTAAAGGTGCTATTGACAAGAAATTTACACCAGATGTTGGTAACAACCCAAGTAATCCATGCATACAAAGAAACCAAAGCAAATAAGTTCAGAAATTAAGTTGTGTAACAAAATGGAATGACACAGAAAAGGCCATTCTAGCAGCTTTATTTTCTTTCTCTGAAGCCAATTGAGAGTGTCCTTGGCTGTGTGTTTGGGATCCAAACATGGTATGCATTATGCCATCTAAGGAGTTCAATTTTGGTCTCATCTGACCAGACTATATTCTCCCAGTATTTCACAGGCTTGTCCAAATGTTGTGCAGCAAACCTTAAACGAGCTTCAACATGCTTTTTGTCGTGCGTGGTGAGCGTGCATACAGGCCATGGAGGTTGAGTGCATTACTTATAGTTTTCTTTGAAACAATTGTACCTGCCAATTCCAGATCTTTCTGCAGCTCTCCACAAGTGGCCCTTTGCTCTTGTACAACTCTTCTGATAATTCTTTTCACTCTTGTCAGAAATTTTGCGAGGAGCACCTGGTCGTGGCCGGTTTATGTTGTTTCCACTTCCGGATTATTGCCCCAACAGTGTTCACTGGAACATTCAGAAATCTGTCTGTAACCAATGCCAGAAGTATGTTTTGTGAAAGTCTTCCAAGCACTGCTCTTTTCTTGTCTGAGACTTTGTTGATGAGACACCTATTTATAGGCCATCAGTTGGGACTGAACCAGCTGATAGGAATTTGCACTGACAAGGGGCAGGACTGCTTTCTAGTTATTGAAAGATTTCAGCTGCTGTCTTGGCTTTTCATGCCGTTTTGCGCCTTCCTTTCTACATGTGTTCAATAGTATCATTTCACATTATTACACAACTTAATTTATGAACATCTATGGTTTTATTTCTTTGCATGTGTGGATTACATGGGTTGTTGCTGATATTTGGTGAAAATGTCATTACAATAGCCCCATTACAAATATATATACAGAGAAAAATGTTGTGTTCAATACTTATTTTACCCGCTGTGTGTATATATATATTTTTAGCTGTGCTTGTTTTGTTGTTTGTGTAGCTGAGAATCACAAAGTGCTCCACGAGCAGAATATGGAGAAGAGTCTGGTAGAGCTTCTGTCTGTGGCGGATGTCGGCGTGAAAACGGCTGCCTGCCAGGCTGTGTCTGCCATGAGCTTCGACCTAGCCAGTAAAGAGAGCTTCAGAGACCTGGGTACATATCAGCATTCACTCAACCACCATACCATTAACACACTTGCTAGAATGAAGCACGAATGAGTTGGATTTATGTGTGTTTCAGGTGGCATCCCTGCAGTTGTACAGTTGCTGAACAATGAGAGTTTGGTGCTGAAAGAGGCAGCAACCCAGGCCCTCTCCAACCTCACACACAGCAACCAGCTCAATGCATTGTGAGTGACCGACAACCTGAGTGCATTTTTTTTTTGTTATTCTTGAACAGGTTTTGTGTTCTGTTTAGAACATGTAAGTGTCATACCTACAGTAATCTACTCAAAAAAGACCTAGAAAATGAACAATTTCAAGGTATTTCCTGAGTATTTACATACCCAGAGAAAAGAAACATTCCTCAACCAGTCTGTCTGACTTCATATTACACTACAATATTTAAACACAAACATTCAACAGACAGTGACAACTTAAATTACATAATGGATGTATAAAATAGCAGCAGGTTAAAATAAACAGGTAAGAAAATCTAAAATCGGATAAGAAATTTAAAAATGAATTGTAGATTATTTAACAGTCTTACAGCTTTTGGAAAAAAGCTGTTGAGCATCCTACTGGACTTGCAGCAGATGCTCCTGTATCTCTTCCCTGAAGGCAGGAGTAAGAACAATCCATGAGAGGGATGGCGAGGGTCCTTTAACATGGTGGAGGCTCTGCGGATGCAGCTCTGTTGGAAAATCTCCCATCAAAAAGAGAGGGGGGCATCAGTGATTTTACTTGCCATCTTCACCACTCTGTTTAGCTGCTGTTATTCCACATTAATGATATGTGTAACTTATTGCCAAATGTGTAAGACATTAAGTGATACATTTTCAATCTCTAAAACCGAGGTTTAGAAGCAACAGAATTTTAAAGTTGAGCAGTATGCCTTCCTCGCCAATTCCACAAATGATTTAATGCCTCATCTGTCTTCTCATGGTTCTCCCTCACTGAATATCTCTTTACCTCTATGTCCTACCTTTCTCCATTTTATCTTCCACCTTTTTATTCCCCTGACAAATCTTCCCTGTACCCATCCTCTTCACTGTCTGACTTCATATTTCAGTATTACTGTTGCCTTCAGTTCTCGGGACACTGCCATTTAAAACTCCACCATTCTCTTTCTATCCTTACTCTTAATTTTTGTTTTTCCTTATACTGAAGTTTGTGCAAGTCAACCACTATGTGGTATGCTGTGTTGTGAGGCTGCATTTATAGTCACCCCTGTAGGTTTGCAGTAAATCTCCCATCCATTTCTGTGGCATCTTCCAGTGCAGTGTACGAGGCAGGAGGCCATGAGATCCTTGTCCAGCAGCTCCAAGGAACCTGTCCAAGGACTGTGGCCAATTCTGCTGCCACACTTGGCAACATGGCAGAACAGGAGGTCATCCGCTGCAGCATCTTGTCACACGGGGCCATACAGGCTCTGGTGGAACCCTTGAAGTCCACAGATACACAGGTCCTGGTCAATGCCACGCAGTGCCTGGCAGTACTGGCCTGTGATACAGAAGCTAGGGCAAAGGTTAGTGTTAGTGTGTGTGTCTAATGACTGTTCAGAATGTTGCCTTGTTCTCATGTTTGCAAATTACAAGAATACTGTAAAATTTGGAGAGGTGTTTTGCAGAAAGGATATATCAGTTTTTACTTTATTTTATGATATTACTGACTACCAATGTTCTTATTCTATATATATATATATATATATAAGCTTTCCTTGACTACCTAACGTTCACTCCCTGTCCTTACAAAGCTACAAAGTGCTGGCGGCCTTCAACCACTGATCAATTTGCTGCGCTCCTATCACAAGGAGCTGTTGCTTAATGCATGCATGGCTGTCCATGCCTGTGCCAGTGATGAGCCAACCACTGTGGAGATGTGCAAATTTGGGTAAGACACTGAGATGACAGATAGCAGCGACATCAGTGCATGACAATGAAATGTGGAACTGGATGAGCATTGTTGAGTGGTGTAAAGTGAAACAGTAAAAGTGTAGCATGGGAGCCATCTTAGAGAAATCTCTTAAATAGCCAGTAGATGGCAGTATAGGACAATATTATGAAATCTTATTTGTTCATTTGTGTGTATGCCTATTAGTTGTGCTTTTTTGTATTTGTCATCAATATCTGAGAATCTATGTGTTTGTCTTTGCTCTTTATGTCTGTCTCAGAGTCCTAGAAATGCTTCAGGAAATCAACCAATCAGTGAATCGTAGGAGCAGTTTCAGCAAGTTGGCCATGATCAGCCTGCTTGAGTCCAACCTGTCTGTTAAATACAGCCTGACAGATCATTTGGCCTCCACTGACATCATTAGTGATGGCTTCTATGATGCTGGGAAGGTGTGTGTATGTGTGTGTACTACTGAAATTTATGTGAAACAGATGTCACAATTTGTTATTTTGAAATTTTTAACTTGTTGAACTGATCTGTTTCACCAACATGATCACAACAACAGTTTTTCTGTTTCATCTGTCTTTTGCAAAGAAGAAAACTCAAATATACATACATGACATCTCACTCTTGCTCTCTCTCTCTCTCTCTCTCAGGCTCATGCAGGTCAGAGGATTCTGACTTTAGAGGAACTCTCCAAGCAGCCGGTCAACCAGCACCGTCCCATCATTGTTGTTAACACGATGACAGTGTATGTTTTCTTGATTTTTTTTTTTTTGTTCATAAAAAAACTAAAACTAAACACTGTTTAATAATTGTATGCATCATATTCCAGGCCAGTAAACACACCACCCCCAAACAATGACAGCGAACTGGGCCTCTTACACTACAAGCAACGTGGGAAAGTAACAAGAACAGTCACACCAATAGTTGTAGAGCATTGGCTGAGCTTTAGCAACTCTCCTACACTCCCAGCCACACCAATGTAGTTTGTCAGTTCAATTTATTGTGGATGTTATATTACTATCACCCTCCCCTTGTCCGCTCCAATCCAGTGCGCCACTTTTTTCCCTTTCTCTTCTGTTTTTTCCCCCCTCTTTCCCCGTTGCCTTCAGTGTGCCCCGTTAGCGTGGCCCCACAGGATAAACTATCCCATTTTTTCCAAGAGGGCAACACACTCGGAGCCTTTGTGTTCAGACTAATGGACTTACACGCACAACCACGAACGTGCACAAGTGCACATGCATGCACACCCACAAAAAAGCAGCTGAAGATTCTTGCACATAATACACATGCATGTTGACTGAGATACACAATAAAAAACACACCACGCATATTAAAGGCTGTACATGCAAGCACACACTAATGCTCCCACAAGCTTTCAGCATTTTGATAAATGAACGTTGCCAAAGAGAGCAGTACCCCCTCGGGGTACCTCAGGTCCACCCCATTCCCACCATGTCCCCCCCTTCAGCATGCATACACACGCAACATCTGAGGCATTCTTAAGCAGTGTGTTATGTAATCTGCCTGTGGTCTCACTCAATGGCTTATATGACCCAAGTTTAACTTTTAAATCTTATAACACAAAATGCCTCTTACACCAAGGTCAGAGTGTCTGTTTGTGGTGGTTGGTGATACTTAGAACTGTAATACTGCCTCGTTTGCCAATAGTATACATCTTAACACATGGTATTTCAAAATGTAGGTTCCTTGGGTTTATTTTATCCTGTGTAATTTATGAACACATTTTAAACACAAAGATGCTATTACTTCATTATACGGTGAAATGTAGTTCCATCAGGGCTGTTCAATTTTAGCATAATTTCAAGTATAGTACTGTAAAATCACCTCTGATGTCCTTGAATCTATTCTCACTACGACATCTTTTTAATATACTGCCTTTCTGTGCAGGAAGAAGGAGGATGACAGAAAGAAAGACGAGACCCAGCCCGAGTCTCCCACTGAGAAACCGTGGAAGATGATGGATGACGTCTCATTGCAGCTTCTAGTTAAAGAGGCCAAAGAATACATCCTCCCACTGAATGATGAACGAGAGCAGTATGCTGCTTTGGGCAGGTGAAGGATTAATGCAGTCAGCACATAACCAACATGCAGAGATGTCACCACAAAAATACAAGAAAAGCGTCTATTTTTGAGTGATTGGCAGTCATGGAAACTAATTGCAACAACACTCCCTGGAAGCTGTAATTGCACCAACTCACAAAATGTCACAAGTGGCATGTAACGGCATTATGCAGACACAGATACACAGCTGACGCAGGATAGAAACATACCACTGTGAGTCATCAGGGTGCAAAATATACACTTTTTAGAAGGTTCCTGCGTTCTAATGGGTTTTGTGTGCATGGTATTGGGATTTCAGGCTGGTGAGCAAAGCCATGGGCGGAGCAGTGGAGGCGGAGAAGTTGCACGAATTCCCATGGGTGCTGCACCTCAGCGAGCTCAAGTTTCAGCTCCAGTCTAATGTAGTTCCCATTGGTTTCATCAGCAGGGGCATCTACTGCCATAGGGCACTTCTCTTCAAGGTACCACTGACCTATAGCTACCACACTGCGTCATCGCATTTTCTCTCTCTACCAAAATCCTCCCCAACCTCCACTTATAGTCTTCAGTCGTTCTATCTGTTATTTCACACCCCAACCTGTCGCCTCTCTTGAACTTTTCAGTGTCTGGCTGATTGCGTCGGAATGAGCTGCACACTTGTTAGGAGCGAGTACAACCGGGCATGGAACGAGGTCCTCCTCTTGAATAGGAATCCCCCCAGCAGTGAGCACTCTTCACAGCCATGCCGCTACATAGTAGACCTCATGCACCATCCTGGGAGCCTGTTGACAAGCAATACCCCTGCTGCTGTGCAATACCAAACTATATAGACGCAACATTGTGGTGTAGACATTCTGTACTACATAATACTGTAACCATAGACATTTTACAGAGATGTATTAATGTATTATAGATCATTGATTTGCATTGTATGTGTATTTGCTGTTTGGCAGACCTTTGCAATATACAGCTTTCTTCAAATCGTCTTATTTGTTTTCATTCAAAAATGCTGTTTGTCTATGAACAAGGCTCCTCTAATAAACGCACCGATTTAACCATTGGCTCTTCACCAGAGGATTTACTATGTTGTAACTACAGAGAAATACTCTGTGGGTTCAAAGCGTGCACCACAGTCGAACTCTGCAAGTTAGAGTCAGGTGGTCCTTGCCTGCTGTTTGAGCCTCAGCTGAGGTAAAGATATTTCTGGATCACTTTGCAGGAGACATGCTGCATGGTAGGATTACTCGCCACCAAATAAAGCTCCTCTGATGTCTTGTCTGATTATTATACCTTTTGGATTACAATGACCTCACTGTCCACTGGGACTCGTGGTTTTGTTGAAACACTGGTTAACACATTTACCACAGGATGCACCCTCCACACCCCCACCACCATCAATTCAGCTTATTTTTCAAGCCATAAAGCTGCTACACAATATTTTGCTCTTTGCACGTTGTCTAGCAATAAAAAGCCAGGAGGACACACAGTCCACTTTGACCTATAAACCCGGAGGTGTGATTGTTGACCGGCTCGCCCTCCGCTGACAGCCTGCATCAGCCGGGGGTGGGGGGGACCAGCGCGAACCGCGGCGGCGTGAACAACCTCCACGCAGCGAGCGGCACTTGGCTTCCAGCGATAATGTGCACTTGACTTTAGACGGACCTGACGCAGCAGCAGCAGCAAACATGGCTCGTTTCGTCGCCCGCCTCGCAGTAGTTGCTCCTCGGCACGCGGCAGCCAGATCCGTGGTGTCGCCGAGGAGGATCCCGGTATTCATCCGCCCTGTGTGCACATCTCAAGGTAGGTGCCGGGGGGCCGGGGGTCCCGTCTAGTAAGCTCCTTGATGTCTAACACGATGCTCAGCAGTTTGCCTTAATCTTCCCTTTAACTGCCCAATCGGAAGCCAACTTAAAACGTAGAACTACCGCAGGTCCACCATGCGTCATATTAGGACAGTTACATCTGTTGTAAAGCACTATGAGATATAAACTGGGGGGGGGGTAGTTGTATTTTACAGTTACCCCCCTCCCCTGGTACCTTCCTACCTTGAGCAGTACAGTTAATTGTGTTCCAAGTCATGTGATAATAAACATTTTGGCAACAGGTTTTGGAAATCCTGCCATAACTGAGTGTTTTTCATTATTAGGCTTATATGGCACGCAGGCTCCTTGATGGGTCAGGACCAGTTGATTTAATGTCCTCCTCCAACCTTCCATTCACATCAAAACCCCTCTGTGACTTGTGGCTCTCTGCAGGCCTGCAGTCTCTCACCCGTTACGATGAGACCACAGACTGGCAGAAGAAACTGACCCCAGAACAGTACGTAGTCACCAGAGAGCGAGGGACCGAGGTGGTGAGTACTGCATACTTCTGGGACATCAGCACAGCGACGTGTGTGAACAGTATCTCAGAGTCTACCAAACTGGCATATTGTCTCATAAACATCAGCACAGTTCCAGGTGGACTTTGTTCATCACATCATAGTGTTGAACTGTGTCAGGTTCAACCGGTTCAGCTACAAACCTTTGGTGTTCTATGAATGAGAAGCTGCGCTCAGCTGGAAACAGCTATTCCTGTGTGTAATAATGTTAAGAATAAGAAGTTACTGTACTGCACGTACAGAACACCAAGCTAATAACATGGTAACACCATTCCTTAACTGTTAATCCAGTGTTTTTGCAGCCAACTGTGTGTGTGTGTGTGTTCTCAGCCCTTTAGTGGGATCTACCTTAACCATTCAGAAGTGGGGATGTACCACTGTGTCTGCTGTGATGCGCCACTTTTTAGGTAACAGCTTCACAGTTAAGTGAATACTTCCCCACATGTTATGATTGAGAGGTTTTGTGGAAATGTTCCGCCCTGTCTTCTTGATAGTTCAGAGGCTAAGTATGACTCTGGGACAGGCTGGCCAGCATTCAAAGAGGCTCATGGGACATGGGAGCGGGATGAAAGCCACGCCTCCATCATTTGTCGCCCTGACAACAGCCTGGGCAGCACGGGGACAGAGGTCCTTTGTAAAAATGTGAGTAGCTGTGAGATATGACACCAAAGTTCATGTTTGCTTAATATTGCTGTTCTAGTTAATATAGCTTTGAGTTCAGTCTAGTTAGAATTAGTGTTCATCTCATCCACACTTTGCATTCAGAATTTCATGCATTATTTTCTTCAAATACAACCAGCATGTTGGTATTTTTGGCTGGCTTAAGACTCCTGTGTGTTTGTGTCCGACGCAGTGTGATGCCCACCTGGGTCATGTGTTTGATGATGGACCGGACCCAAAAGGGCAGCGGTTCTGTATCAACAGCGTGGCCCTCACGTTTAAACCCAGAGGAAACAACAAACCCGACGAGCCTGAGGAAAATTGATAAATCACATGGACCTGCCTAAACCACTGAAAACATCATCTCAGACCAGTCCCTTTTTAGGAGGCAAAATGAAGTTCCGCTCAGTGCTTCACATTCCACCCTTTTGACCTATACAGTTCTGGAAGTGAGAGGCTTTGTCTGGCACAAAGTGATTTCATGTTTTGATTTCAGGTGGAAATGGACTTCCTATGGTCTATTAAACTGAACGAATCTGAACTGAACACAGTCTCTTGTTCAGAAACATTACATACATGCACTGGAGAGAAGTTTTTAACCTGCCAAACATACATGATTTGCATAAACCCAAACGGCACCATCGGCTCCTTCAGTCACCTAATGAATCACCTAATGAATAACATACTTCCCAACCAGGTTTAATTGTTTTTTTTTTCTAATTTTCTAATTTTTGTTGAGTAGGACATTTTGTCTTAATGAATAAGTGTAGTTTGGATGAGTAAATTGACATAGTGGCTAACCCATTGAAGTTTAAAATGAATTGACATCAGGTTTGATTATGTTATGTCTGAAAAATGTCAAAACACACTGGAATATGACGACCTCTTTTTCTGTAGAGACTGCAAAACACAGGAAGTTATGACATCGCTGCTTGGCGTGTTTTTCAGCCTGGTGCCATATTTGAAGATCAAATTGACTTGTCTGTGTTAGGAATCATGCAAACGTGACTGATCATTTCTCAATAAATTCACATTTTTCTTGTTCTCTAAATCTATGGTTATGAGAGTATTAAGATTTTAATGTCAGTATTTAATAAGAATTTGTGGCTGCCCCCTGTAGATCAGATGCACACACACCACAGCGCTGCAGTGTGGCCTCATCTCTGTCAGTAAAAAAAAAAAAAATTTGTCAATATTTAACTTCACAGACCACATCACGTTGTTTCTTCTGTGTCTGTCTCTGTTTGTTCGAGGTTGAGTAAAGCAGATTGGGAATAGTAGACTGCAGACAGAGGGGAGAAAGTAACAACACAGGAACCTGAGCAGTTGTATAGGAGGAGAAGACTGATTCCTGAGTGTATTATTGTTAGTGCTAGGATGGCTGGAATATGGCGTTGCATGTTGGCAGTAGTGGTGTTGATGTGTGTGTGCCAGTGGGGTTCCACTGAGACTGTAGGGGGGGCTAGGAGTCGACCCCGACCACAAAGACGACCTCCTAAGAAGCCAAAGGTCGACCGTGTTGACGTGACCCCACCCGCAAAGAATATAGACATACAGCGGGTAAGGAAGAGGCAGAGTTACAGATCATATACATCATGTTTGATTTGTGTATTGTCTCTGCATTATGTCTATGTCTGTATTAAGTGCTCTTTTGAATAATTGTTTCCAACTTAAAAGCGTTTTTCTTTTTCGTCCCATGTTTCTGATTGGCCCCTTTAAATCAAGCTACAGAAATAGAAAGTAGAGAGTCGAGATTGCGAATGGTTTGGCATAAAGTGACTTTTTTATTTTATTTTATTTTTTTTTACTTCCAATCAAAATTAATTGTGTCAAGGCTGGAAAAAGATTCATGAAACACACTGTACTGAAGGTCACATTTTTGCGAATTTAGCGAAAGGGACTGCTGCAGTCTGAGAAGTAGAGAAGCACCACAGCAAATGGTTCACTGTGCCGTCACCTGACCTTTGTACACTGACATTTTGATTCTGTTTCCCACTTGTTTGCACCATAATGTCACAATAATATAAGCTGTTTTTGACCATGACAAATAAACAGAATAGCAATGAAGAGCTTTGAGGGGAAGATAAGGGAAGTGAACTTTGTGACGCTTGTGATTTTGTACACTTGCCATGTATCGACTCATGCAGCAGGATTCTGCACTTGTCTAATGTTAAATGTGAAAACATAAAACTGCTGATGTTACCTCAGGAGGCTGACCTGTTGCAAGCTTCTACCCAAGTACCCATGCTCAGAGAAATTATTTTGCATATTGACATATTCTAAAACATACAAACATGTAAGTCTGCTTGGTTATGGATTAGTGTGGGGTCTGGCAGTGTGGACATGCTTGTGTAATTGTGTCAATATGGTCACTTAGGCAATACGGGGATTTTTAGTGGAATAGAATTTGAACAGAAGATAACAGAGCAGGACATTTGAACCAGATGTATCCTTTTCATTGGTAAAAAAAAAAACGTTCAGATGTTCCCCTAAATATTCAATTACCTTTTTTCCTGATAGAAAGCAACTCCCAAGTGTGCTTCCCAAATTTATTTTCCATTTGCTAATATTATGTCTAAGGCTTGGGAGATGTGTGAAAATCCATTTAGTCTGATCCTGCTTGTATGTGTTGCAGATGACAGGAACGTGGTACCTGTTGATCACGGCCTCCAAATGCTCTTACCTGATAAATCACGGAACCAAGGTGGAGCCTACAGTCATGATCCTCACACATTCCCCCGCCTCTAACCAAACACTGTCTGTTAGCACTAAGACACGGCAGTAAGTACCGCCATCTATACATGTACTGTGCAATCAGATCACTGTGACTCTTCAGTACCTTGATTTTTCAGCAGAGGGGGCAAATATGACACAAATCTACTTTTTCATCCCACAAGGACTCAGCCACCTGTGTTTGATTTATTTGTGAACCCTCAAACACAGGAAGAAGGCAGAACAGTTAAGTCCACCAGCTTTCCCTCATGGTTTTAAAAACCTTTAGGTCATCCTGACCTGGCTTTTCTAGAAACACAAGGGAGGACAATACACAATATAAATGGGAAAAGTCTGTCTTGTTTTTTCTCTTTTTGCTTTGATTTTTTTTTTAGGACATTCCAAGATATCTTTGTTGTGATTTGAGGGTTATAAATCCTGTTTGGCCCAAGCAGAGGAAAACAGATTGTCCTGGTCCTCTTCTCATGCAACATTAGAAAGATGCTGAATCTGAGTCCTGAGGCTGAGACATGTGGTTAGATTATGAAACACCATATTTAAAATGCAATTGATAACCCACCACAGATTACAATTCTTGTAGAAAACTGCAGTCTATGAGGATTTTCTATTGTTTCTAAAAAAAAGCGGTTGTTAAATAGCCAACCATAATGCCTGTTTTTACAGATTATTTTCAAATCAAACGTCTCACCTGACAAACTCGAACTCTTCTCTCCTCAGTAATCACCAGTGCTGGGAGATTCTGCAGGTCTACAATCTAACACCAACCTCAGGCCAGCTGACACTTAAAGGTCAGTACCTCTCTTTCATTGCCTCATTAACCATGACTGATAAACTACAGTGCAATAGCGTCCCTATGTGTAACCGTGCTCTCTGTCGTTTCCACCAGGAGCTCGCACTGAGTTGGACACTGAGATAGTGATCAGGGAGACGGACTATGACTCCTATGCGATCATGTACTACCAGAAACAGGGCAAGATCACCATCAAGCTCTATGGTGGGTTCCTCTGCCATTTGACCTTTGTTTGGTATTTTAGCTCTAAAAGCCAGCTGGCACTGCTGGAAAACAGAAAAGCATTTTAATGTCACAATGTTTGTTTTTGTGCTCTGTATGCAGGCAGGTCTGTAGACAACCTGTCAGAGCCAATGTTGACCAAGTTTGAGCAGCTTGCCGCCAAGGAAAATTTAGGACTGGCGTACCTCTTCCCCTTCCCCACCTACAGTACGTTCACATCCGCCCGGACAATAAAATGAAATGAACTGTGATAGCAACTGCAACGTTAAATGTAAAGTGGCAAGAGCTCGAACAAGAATCTAACTCGAGCAGATCGCCAGTGTTGAGCACATTTGAAAAAGTAGATTGGAATCTATTGCTACTTTTCAAAATAAAATTAGATAAAGTCAAAAAAGCATTGCATCACGATGTGACACAATACTACAACTATGCTCACTGAGTTTATGGCAGACTATCACTGATATAAATAAGATGGTGCCTTATAGTACTACATCTGCCTTCTCAGCTGCATTTGAATAACTGTGCCCCCCCTCCCTTTCTAGGTCACTGTGGTGCTGTGGACCAGGATCATGTAATCAGTAAGTTAAATATGTAAATACAAGCAAATAATAGATAACCATATTTCTTTGAAAGAAACAAAAAGTGATAATTATAAGAGGGACTGAGGTAAATGGAGCAGCAGACATGTTTTGCTGCAATACAGCTTTTTATTTCATCGCCATGACATGCTGGCATGTGTAAAAAGGCCACTTTCAAATAAGAATGGCTTTCTGGGAACCGCAGCAAGCATCAAATCATTTTCAGTTCTTTTAGCTGTCAGTATAGCTTGCAGACTTAATGCTTATAGCATATTGGGTATTTTCACAGGTCATTGCACACTGCAGTACATTCAGAATCATGTCCATGCTCTGCAGTGCTCCAGACTTATTTCATGCTTTTCATCCTGTTCAGCGTAACTGTGAGAAGGCTCGCTGGTTCATTACACGCCGATCACCATTTCACCTTCACAGCTGCAGTTCTGCTGTGTGCCGGTAGCTGAATGACGATATCATCATTCTCCTGCTCTGTTCCTTTGTACTACGTGTGTAAAGTTCTGTAGTTATGTAGCTCAGCTGTAGACATGTTTCTGCAGCAATGCCAATGAGAGAGATTACAGTACAGTCACTGTAACGGAATTAATTGATTTACTATGATAGGTTCATGGAACTGATAAGATATATTGTGCTGTTAAGATATAGTGTGAATGAACGAGCTATTGGCAGTTGGCTTGTAAAATGTTATTGCTTTATTGTTGAATCTATTTGGAGGGAGTTTGGATTAGGGAATAAAGCATGTGTGATGCAAAAATGAAGAAAGGAATACAATTAATAAGTCACAAATCCAAATCCCATCCAAATCCCTTTGGATAACAGATAGCAATTTCAATATTGCAACATGTTCAATTTAAATGTATAACCACACCATTTAATGCCAGTTATAAGAGTGTGATTTGAGGCGAAGGATTCATGAAAAACCCTGCAAGAACACATCAAACATGGATTTAGTGGTGGATGCTTTTACCTTTCTTGTCATGTAATAGTATAATTTCACAGCACCGCAATAAAACGTCAAAATGTTGTAGGTGTAGTCATAATACATAAGGGCTGAATGTGACAAAAATAATTTGAATAGGCTGTTATATCATGAGAGCTCTCCAAGGAAACCAATGACCTTCCCAAACACTTCCCGTTTGCACATATGTTGGCGTCAACTTGTGTAATGATCAGTTATTTAAACATTGTCAACAACATGTTATCCAATCCTATGTCATTTAACCTGTCACTCTTTCTCGTACAGACTGCGTTCCCACATGCTGAAGAGGCAACGGACAGATCCTTTAAATGTGAATATCTGAATATTGTATCACTTAAAAACGTCTGCAGTGTCAGCAAGAAAGTTATTGAAAGACTGCACCAAGGTCTGAAAATGGCAAAAAACCTCAACTTTAAAATGTTCCCAGTTACAGATGAATAAAACTAAATGGAGCACATTCAAGTTGGTGAAATGTTTTCAGTTTGAAATAAAAACCACAATGGGCCATACCTGCCACCAGCTGATTCTGTGTGTGCGTTCGTGTGTTTGAGGACACGAAAAAGGGGGGGGGGGGGGGTTGTGGCTGGAGTTAATGTAGCCCAGATGTGTAGCCCGAAAAGGGTTGAGAGAGTTTGGTTACAAAACCAGGTTACCAAATGTGTTTTTTAACACCGCCCCATGCTCCACACAGCACCTCTCTGTATGTGTGTTTGTTACATAACCAGCTGATTGCAAGTCGCCTCCTGTCTTGTCTTTTAACAAAGGGAGCTCTGATGTTTCATTTTGCAAATGAAGAATCCACAGCCGGTCACTACATTACATATTACCCAATGTGAACGATACACAGCTAACTCATAAAGCATTTAGGGATTTATGCAACATTTAATGCCATAAAAAGATGATACACTTCATCCAAAGAGTGAAAGGCATCTCATCCTCAAGTTTTATAAAACTATTAACCTTAAAAATGAACTGCTATCTCTAACCAAAATCTCTTATTTATTATTGTATTATTGTGTATCTTTTTGGGGCTTTCATGTGCCATATGGTGCAGGCATGCAAGAGCATTTGTGATGGAGGAGGAAGAAGGGGAGGGGTGTTAATAGAGCCCTATTATGTCCCTTTTTTTTCCCCTTTTCCACATTCTTCCCTCCTCACCTCCTCCTTTTCCATCCGCACGTGCCAGTTGTGTAACGCCATTGATTTGCATGCCAGTGGGAGAAGGCCCAATAGTTTTTGTAATGCAAATACTAGCAGTAGGAGGCAGGGACAAAGGAGGAGACAGAAGGAGGAGGATGAGGAGGAGGAGGTGGGGAGGAGGACTCTGCAGGATATAAGGAGCCTCCACTTGCCTCTTCCTCTTCACCTCGTCCTGACTCTTGACTCACTGTTGGAGAAGCTCAGAACACAAAGGGGAAGCCATGAGGAACACACCGCTGAGGATGCTGGCCGGCCTGATGTGCGCCATGGCTGTCTGCGCTGACATCACGCCTGTAAAAGACTTCGACCTGGAGAAGGTAAGAGAGAGACAGAGGTATTACCAGTGCAAGGCATATTGATTGCTGCGTAAGCGAGAGTGAGAAAGAGTTGTTAGTATATCTGTGGTAGGATGATGTATTTAATGCAATCACTTAATGGATCAAACTTTACTTTTAAGAATGGTTTATAAATGGAAGACAGGAGTGTTGTAATGCAAATGGTGCAGTTTAGTTAACTCACCCTTTATTTCCCCCTTTCTGTCTTCCTTTTAGATGGCAGGCAAGTGGTTCATTGTTGGCTTTGCCACTAACGCTGAGTGGTTTGTGAGCCACAAGGCAGGGATGAAGGTGGGCACTGCTACGTTGGTGCCAACTGCTGGAGGAGACCTGGACCTCTCTTATGCCAACCTGAAGTGAGTGATTAATACATAATTAGACCTTCAAATCACAAACTCCTGATGCTTCTGTAGAAAGAAAGTGATAAATGAACTGACCTGGTGCTCGTTGTCTCTGATTTAGCGCCGATGGCACCTGCTGGAGATTGACTCACCTTGCTAACAAAACCGACACTCCTGGGCAATTCACCTTCCACAGCCAGAGTGAGCAGAGTGCGCACAAACACTGATACACAAGAGACACACGCACAAAGACTCAGCAGCCTGACCTGTCTGTTTATGCTTTCATCAGTTTGGAACAATTACAACGACATGCGCATTGTTGACGTTGTATACGACGACTACGCTGTGGTCCACACCATCAAGACAAAGGACGGCGTGTCCGAGGTCCTCAACAAGCTTTACAGTAAGTCTGGATCCGTCACACCACAGCAGCCGGTGCTGTGGTCCCTGTGGTAAAGCATTGCTGAATTAGTGGATATACTGGATCTGGTTTGGTTTGATTAAAGCAACCCATTCTGTGTTTGCAGGTCGCACTCCTGAATCCAGTGTCACAATGCAGCAGAAGTTTACCCAGTTCTCACTTGACACTGGCGTCCTCCCGGGCAACATTGTCATCTTGCCTAAGAACGGTATGTCATTAACATGGAAAAATGCACCGACACTTTAATACAAATACATTTGAACTGTTTCTTAAAACACTTCAGATCTTTTCTCACTGCCCTCCTCATGTGTGTTTTTACAGCTGAGTGTCTTGAGGTCTGAAAAGTCCCGTTACGTCCTCCATGTTTCATCTCTTGCGTCGCAGGCTTTCATCTCAGATGAGGCTTCTTCCCCCCCTCACTGTAATGTATCACTAAGCTTCACCTGAGACAATGAACCCCAAGCATTTTACTCAAATCCCTGCTGCATACCAAAGACCAATCCTGATCCTAACTCAGACCTCAATCTCTCCAACTCACACGTTAGTTGTGGCATTAGAGTGGAACAACAAAGGGCTTATAGTGAGACAAAGGGAAATCTGTCAGTTTACTTTTTGTACAGGCATGCCTTTTTGGAACTGCTGATTTTCTTTTGTAGTGTTTTATCATTTGTTGAAATAAACTCACCCAATAAAAATATGAATAAAAATTTCAGCGTTCAGAATGACTTTTTTTTTTGGGTACAAAACAACATCGGACATTCAAGTCTGTGAATTTCTGATGTCAGAGCAATACTGTAAAGTACTGGTTAACGGCCATAACACTAGATCATACGGGGTTGCAAAACACATAAGGCTGAGATAAGGATTTCATGGGGTAAACACAATGAAATCTTTTTTGAGACATACAAACTGATTATAGGGATATTAAAGTACTAGTGGAGCAAGAATCATTGCTAAAAAACCATGGTTTAAAGAAGATGCACCATCTGACCACAAGGGGGCAGCCCATGACCCGTCTCAAAAGCAGAAAACTATAAAAGAGGAGTAGTGACATGTGGCCGTAGGTCATGAGTCAGATTCAAAGGCCTGTCGTGATTATCACATGGTACAAGGCCCCAGATGTCCCGTGAATATCCTTTACCACTTGTGTGACATGTGCTTCATAATGCTGTGAGCGTCTGAAGACGTCCATGTGTCAACATGAAAGTGATGCACAGAAAAAAGCTGATATTAAAGATCAAACACTCTTTATTGAACTCAACAGAACTGAATGCAAAAACACATGGGTTATGGTTCTGTCTGATGGAACGGAAAATCCATTAACATCATCGCTATGCTCAAACTACATAACAAGGGTGCGTGTGTGTGCGTGTTTAGGTATAGTCTGAGTAATATAATGATTAAAAAAAGGAAAGTCACTCGTTTGCCTTCCTGGATGTGATGTGTGGATGGAGAAAGTCTTCTTTGAGGCCGCAGTAGAAGGCAGGCTGAGTTCACCAGCTGTCCTAATGTCTATGATAAAAGTGATCCACAGTTAGCACTCAACCATGAGGCGACAATGATATGGCCTACAAAATCATTCATGTCACAGGGTGCCAGGGCGGCAATTCGACCAAGCAAATACACACACACACACACAAAAAGCAAATTCACAACGAAGTAACAAAGTTGGCAGCCAGTTTCAACTGTGACACATTGTTCTGTAAATGCTATGGTGAGATAAGCATAGAAACAATTACAAAAAAAAGAACATGGTTATAAAATATATATTGTACATCTCTTTTGAGCGATGTTGGACAACAGTGGCACTGTTAGAGTGAAGCTCAATTCAATGTTGGCATAGCTGCAGCCTCCGCATTCTGAACATGTTCTTGTAATTGAACGGACAACCTTGACTTATGCTCTATCAAACGTGCGTGTCTGTGTGCGTGTGCGTGCGCCCGCGCCTCACAGAACGTAGCTGTAAACCTCTTGTGTATTGTATAGCGTGCAGCTCTCGTATACGTCAGTGTAGCTGCTCCTGCTGCCTAAGAACCTACACCGCTGTGCTTGAAAAAGTCAGACTTTTTTAGGATACAAGAGATGTTTTCTGGATATTTTCATTCTGAATTCATAATCAAAGTTTGACTGAGATTCAGGGGTAATTGAACACAGCACCACTCAAATCAGGAAACATAAAAACACCTGAAAAGCTCTGAGAATTCGGGCAGCAGCAGTCAAGTTGTTGTGAGGGGCGAGGCGACATGGCCAAACACCTTGAAGGCACAACGGATTAGTAAGCCAATTATCATCTTAACCGCTCCCATATCTTGACCAAATATTAGGTGGCAATTAATTATTTTTATTTTATGCTGCTTCGACCACTTAATGCATGACGTTTAGTTCATCAATAAAACTTGTTAAGAATCAGGCAAGCTGTTCGATCTCTCTGTTCTGGCACTGTTTTTGTCCAATAATACAAATCCTGTTCCTCTGACCTACACATGCACGCACTGTAAACCCACCGTCAGTCTAAGATGTAAAAATAACGAGAAAAGTCCTTAAACTCAAAGTCAAACATTTAATGCAAAAATCAGAGCCGGTCGGTAAGTGACATAAGACTCAAGTGTTTGGCAAAGAAACCAACCGACTGCTCCAGTCCGAATGAGTAAAGGCTCTCGGTTTCACCCATTCAAATGAAAAGAATGCTGCCGTGCTTTAAACCAACCATAGAGTGTCATGGTTTCCCATCATGCTCCTCTCTGCCCTTCCGAAGAAAGGAATGTCCCATACAATCGAAAGTCATAAGATTTAAACATAAAACTCTATATTTCATACATATATATAATGTAATGGGCATATGATATCAGTGTAATATAGATCTGAAATCTCTCATTAATGCTTATGTATCGGAGAAAAAAATAACACAAAACATTGTATTTACAAAGTGGTATTTGGCATCCATATTCAACTCTATACCTCCACAGTATAGGTGGCATGTCATTTGACGGATGAGTGTTGACAGACTGGTGCAACCTTGGCCTGATAAATAATAAAAGAAAACGGGTTTGGCATGTTGATTTGATCATTTTTGATACAAGATTTTTGTTAAAAAATAAAATCAAAATGCAACAGAGACTGGCAATAAATCTGTTATCTATCACATGACCCAGTAAGTATAATTATTGGTCATATACAGTATTCAAAGGACTCCTGAAAAATCCCAAGCACGATACAAAGAAGGACAAGCCGGTGAGTATATACAAGTACAGTCTCTTACAGCCATTCTGCGCTGCATAACTGTCCCTCTTCTTTTTCTAATACTCTGGATATATAAAAAAACAAAAACAAACAAACAAACATAAAAGATTTCTGTACACGTCTTTCCCACATCACCGCCCTCTCTGGGAGATTATTGTCCAACTGAATGGCCTTTCCTTCATCCCTCCCGTGATTGGTCATTGAATTAAACCTCCTCCATCTTCTGCGGCAACTGAGCGATCAGTCGAATCACTTCCTCTCTCAGAGTCCCGCCATTGGCTGTTAGATGAACCACTCCTTCTTTGATTCGTCGATGGTTTCAGGGTTGTCAGTGCCAATGATGGCTGTGTCCGCTGATTCTCCAGTGGACTCCCCACTGCTCTTGGCCTCGTTGGTGTGGTAGGTGCCTTTGTGACGGAACATGTAGCGGATCAGGAACACCAGAGTACATAAGATGGTGAAGATCACCACCGCGATGATCCCTGCAGACGACACAGTACGTGTCACGTACACCAAAGCAAGCAATAGTGTATTTTCAAACTGCTACCGCTTCGACCGACTAACCAACTTTGGACCAATGTTACACTGTGGAGCTGAAAGAGTTAGTCGATTAACAGAAAATGTGTTTGATTAATCATTGGCGTCACTTTTCAACCAAAGATGGCAAACATCCCCTGGCTGCAGCTTCTCAAATGTGAGAATCTGTTGCTTTTCTTTGTGATATATGACAGTAAAGTCAATACATTTGGATTTTACACTGTTGGCCAGACAAAAACAATCCATATTTAGTTTCTATTTTAGTGGTGTCAGTGATGTCCATTATTGTATTCTGATGAAACCTGTGGTTAGCCGCGATTAGCTTTTCAGAATTTTGTTAGTGGCATTTCACAAAGAATAAAACACCACTTCCCAACAATGACATGACAGTGATGCGTATATCCTTTTCACAGTCTATGCTAAAAGACATTTATTTATTTTTGTGGTTTTTTTATAGTGACATTATAGAGTAACAGGAAAGGTGGGGAGAAGGAGGAAGAAATGTTAAATGTAATATAAATTCACCGCTTAATGCCTCAAATGCAAGTGAATTTTCTTTCTTTTTTTTTTTTTTTACCTCCAATGATGGCTGAGTCTCTGTTGACTCCATCAGGAATCACTCTCTCTTCATTGAAAGGGAACTCTGCATCTGAGCACAGCAAGAAGAAAGAACAATTCAAGCCATACATCCACATGCTTAGATTACTATTACAGCGCTATGGGAACCGTTTCAACGGTTGAAAAGCGCTATAAAAGTAGGAGTAAATTTACCATTTACCAAATAGACTAAAAATACATTTCATATCCATCCTAGTAACATAACTAACTTGAATAGCTTGGTTTCTTCTATTTTGGCTCCAGCTTCACTGCATACATTCATCAGACAGTCAACTGGATGGACACACCAGTGCTAAGCATCCTTAGGGGATGACTGGTGGCGTTTACTTAATGTATTGCTATATTGTTTCACATATTTCATTAATGATCCACGACAGGTGAAGAGGTTAATTACAGCTGCTGCGTCTGCTGTTCCACTATAATTCTGTGTCAGCAGCAATCATCTAATTGCTCTGACTTCTATGGATAGAAGTGCAGGGCAAATGAGAGGGGAGAGAGATGAGACGGTGAGATGAGGGTGGCGGCGCCTTGTAAAAGGAAGAAGGAAAAGACGCACACACACAAATACGCGTGTAAAGGCACAGACTGAACTGGAAAACGACTGCAGCCAGACTCTGAAATACTACAACATTAGACACAAGAGTACAAGAGCAAATGTAGCTGGAGGTAGTAGTAGAGGCAGGCAGAGCATGTAAGTATTATCATTACAGAACTTATATGCGCACATTTGCATTGTAATGAGTGTCTATCTGCCACCATGAGTTGATTCAAAACAGCAACAGTAACACACGTCACATGCAAATGTCAGGTGTGCGCCGTTCTTGTAGGAATTGATTCCTCGTGACTAAGTTACCCCTCACCTGTGTTGTCCAGATGCCAGGGATCTGTTGCAGCAGACATCGGTGGGATGGTGAGAGGTGACGCCCCACAGTTGGACTCCAGCAGTTTGCCCTGGTAAGACACCGGCGAGGTGGCTGCAGGTTGTCGGTCTGGCTGCGCGGCTGTCGGTGTGGCCTGGGCCTGTGCAGCGATTCTCAGAGCAGACTTGAGGGGGGCGACTCCGTTGAACTGTACGCGGGACAGACACCCGATGAAGCCCGGGGTGTTGTAACGCTCGATGAGGACTGGGTCTATGTGTCCTGTTTCTGCACAGAGACACAGAGTTGGAGAGACGCTGGGATGACTGGACTGTTGTTAATGGACTCATCTTGTTTATTGAGACTGTCAGACCAGTCTAATGTGATGTTGACGTATGTGGATCCACGGCCAGACATTCCTCTGGTGTCGAGACAAGGTGGGTGTGAGAGCAGGGATCTCGATCACTGAGCATAGCAGTTTTTTTAAAAAGAAAACTTTAGCGCTGATTATCCAAAACACAAAAATGATGAACACACACACACTTTCTCTGAATCCTATGTACACTCTTAGCGCACTCACAAACTCAGCTTACACTCAAACTCTAGCAGGCACACATTTTGCTGATGCACAGATGCAGTAAGTGGAAAACACCCAGAGAGAATATGAATCTACACAAATGAGGAGGGAAGAGAGTGAAGAGAGAAAGCAGAGGAGGAACATACTTGTACACTGACACAATGTCAAATTAGAAGATGACAAGCACCCCACTCTCACAATCTGGATGTGGATGTCATAGGCTCCTAAAGCAGAAAGCAGCAATGTGAGTTTCGGTCTCTATAGCATACAGAGAGGAAAACAAGACATTGGCTTGATATTTGATATAATTGCAGCACGTGCTACTAGTCTTTATCACGCCTTTGTGTGTCCACAAGGATGACAAAAGTCCACACAAGGTTTTGTTCCATTCTCAACATGTCTGACTGTCCACCCTGCCCAAACACCCTGGTGATGTTTGCGCTGTTTGGCTGTCATGCTCAAACCCAGAATGACGCTCCCATGTTTTCAGCGGCCATTGTAAGCTATTTCTAATACCAAAATAAGTGACAGAAATAGAAGAAAAGCAGTTGTTTGTGAGTACACTTTCCTGTCGCCTGGGTTTGACCAAATTGAGGACTCTCCCTACACAGGTTGGCTACTCTGCCTTCTTCTCTCCTGATGTGTCTTGCTGTCCGTCTTGCTAAAACTTCACAGAACTTCACAGAAGGGCCACTCATTGCCATGGCAATCCAGACCGATTTAGATGTTCTTGCAACGTCTCTCTGTGTCGCAGTCTGTTTCTCTGTCTCCTGTGATTTTCATCCTTCTTTATTTTTCAAAGCGATTTACTTCAAAACACACACACACACACACACACACACACACACACACACACACACACACACACACAAAC
>JAVQJF010033893.1:0-50337 GCA_036023855.1 Gadopsis marmoratus | reverse complement strand
TTGATAAAACCCCTGGATCAAGAGTGGGCTTTTTAAGAAGAGGTTTAATTACAGCTACTTTAAAGGACTGTGGTACATAACCTTTTAATAAGGACAGATTGATCATATTTAGTAAGGATTTGCCAACTAATGGTAGAACTTCCTTTAGCAGCTTAGTTGGAACGGGATCTAAGAGACAGTTTAGTGTGCATGTCGTTTGTCTTTGGATTCTTTTTTGTTCCTGCACCTGTACCTAAATGGGGTTGTTGTGCACTGTCTACCCTTCTTTTTCAGAAGCAAAGGCTGCAAAGGTAGCTGCAGTCAAAGCTTCGTAAAACATGTTAGGCATGAGGTTCAGTGTATGGGTGGATGATTGGGCATACAAAGTCTATCATCCCGTCTACTTACGATAGTCAACAGTGGTTTCGTTGAACCATGACTACTATAGTTCCCTAACCTTAAGCAAGTAGTTTTAGTTAACCAGCTGACAGAACAGAAAATTCTCTTATGAATAATTTTTGTGCAGTCATTTGTCTTTTTGGAAGGTAATGATGAACCCTTTTTGTTGAGCATGCTTGACCTTGGGAATTTTTACACTTCATTGCACTGTCTAGCAGAGTTGGGTGAGAAAATGTATACCACTCTCATATCTGTCCTTTATGCATCAAGCTACAGCCAGGAGACAGCAAACAGGTCCAGACAGCTAGCCCGGCTTTGTCCAAAGGTAACAAAATCTAGCACCTCTAAAACTCACTAATTACCACACACTACTACCACATTACATCTTGTTTGTTTAATCTGTGCTAAACTTTAAGTGTGAAAATGGCCCATTTTAGTTTCATGGGGTTGATGTTTCCGGCTATGTCTTAGTCAGGCGCAGGGAGTTCAGACCTGAGAGTGGTATCTATCTTTTTATCTAAAACTAAAGGTAATTTCATCAGATGTCAAACTTTTCCACTTTTGTTTTGGAAAAAGAGAAGAGATCATGAGACCTGTCAGGACCCCTGTCTCTATTCAAAGATAATCTCTGGCACCGGATCTAAATGGCCCCCTTGATCTTTCTCCGGGCATTCACTGACTCTTAGTTGGTCATTGACCCCTTCTTAGCCAATTCTGTGTTTTGCTCAGTTCTTACCGTTTTGCTACATTGAACATAATGTATGCGGACCATTTGCAGAGCAGATGCTTTTTACTGGTTACACCTGCAACGCAAGTATGTCACAGGGTTGTGTGAGTTACAGGCAAAACAAGGCAGTGAGTGGTTTTGGGATTGTGTCTTGTTCTATGGATTACTTAACATCTAACATCTACTGGCATCATTTTGACAGTAGGTACCAGCTGGTACCTACTGGCAAAATAAATGCAGAATAAAAAAAATTCTCAAAACCAAACTACCATAAGCTAGAGTCATTACCTGTATACCTGTAGTTTTATTATTTTTTTCAAAATACACACTTTGTGACTCATTCTTGCGTAAAATGGTCAAGCATACCTCGCATAAAAAATATAAACAGATGACGGGCCTACTTTTACATTTGTAGAGTGAATCTCAGTGGTGCATAAACTCACCACTTACGTGCTGCTCTCACGCCTGCAGTAGCCAGTTTAATTGATTACAGTGAAGCCGCTCTGCTAACAGTCTTCATACGTTATGTGTTCAATGTAGCCCAGGTGTTAGACATCTGCTGTTGTCTGATTCCAGAATATAAAGCCTGACTTAAGAATATTTGTCAACAAACCTCTTTTGTTGCTTACGTACAGTATAAGGACTTGTTGAACGGGACCTCAAAATAAGACAACTTTATTTTTTAAGTATGAACAGTGTATCAACAATGGGTGTAAATTCTTTTCATCCTTCTTCTTCTTGCACTACCCAAATGTAGGCTTTCTTTGGAATTTCCAGCTGTACACATGCATAATGTTGACCTCCTAAAATATGTAAGATATGTCTGGATGTACAGTGGGTACACAGGGAGAATATGAATCACTGTATTAATGTGGTTATCTGGTCAGTGGTCAGCATCTCACAGTATGTCATGCAAGACAGTGTGAAGCAAAGCAAGCATCACATTTAGCATGAACAGATATCAACTTCTAAACCCCACAGCACAATCATTAATGTAAATTATTTGAAAGTGTCTTAAAGATTCACTGATACAAACCACATTTTGGGGACAATGGTAGATTTGATAAACTTTTAAGCCTGTTTAATGTCAGAAAATAATGAGGAATGCTGATCACAAGATCCAAGTCAAGGGGGCATTTTCAAATTCAAAATGTTTGGCCTTATTGTTTTCTAATAAATTGGACATTTTGGGATTTATTCACTTTCTTGTTGGGAGAGATGGTTGATTCAAATCAATTAAATTCACTTTTATTTATATAGCACTATATCATAACAGAGTTATCTCAGAGCACTTTTCCTTCTCATATGTAAGTGGTAAACACCACCAGCAACACGTTAACCGGCTAACTAATCCAAACTAGGTAACTTCCTGGAGTCTTGACGTTGTAAGAAAACCAGGAATTTACTGTGCATGGCCAAAAAATAACCTGCACACATTAGCACATAACCCCCCCTATAAAACCCAACTAAAGCAACCTTTTTCACACTTATTTTTTTGGATGGATTAAACAAAGGAGACATAATGGGTTAATTAGTGAGCTTCGGCAGTGCTGTTAGGTGAATTGTGTTACCTTCAGACAGAGCAAAGCTTGCTATTTCCATATGCTAAACTAAGCTAACCAGGTGCTGGTTTCAAATTTTAGAGTGTCTTTTCATCTATCTCTCTACAAAAATGTAAAAGAAGTAAGTGATTAGCAAAGTTGTTGATTATTTTTCTGTTCACTGACTGATCAATTAATCTTCTATTCTAGATGGATGATGATTTTAACAAAATCATTGATGCGTTCCCTTCAGTACGTACCCAGTCTACTACATCAGAATAGTTATTGAAAGATCCACATAACAGTAAGCCTCAGCCTACTTTTTGCTCCTCATACTGTGAGCACCTGCAATCTGTATTCAGTTTTGCACCTCACTTTTAATTAAGACTTCATGGCGCTTAATAAACTCTACCAGATGCAAACACGCAAATCACATCTGATAAGATGACAACTTTGCCTACTTGCAAAAATGTTGCCCTTCACTGTGTCCACAGTATAATAGCCTAACGCTCAATAAACTACTCGTGGGGGTGGGAGGTGTGTGTGTGTGTGTGGTGGTGGTGGTTTCTTTGTCAAACATTTCCAGAAATGAAGGAAACTGGGAAAAGTAGTTTTAGAAGTAACCGTGGTGGTTTTGATCTGAAAACGGTGAATCAGCCATTTCATCACACTCACACGCAGATTAATATTTTCTTCAAGCATTGGCAAACTGGTATCAACTTCTCAAACACCTCCAACTCCGGCGGCTCAACCTGATCTGACTTTGAATGACTTCTTGATCTGCGAAATCTGTAAATCGCCCTGACTGTTCCACATTACCCAGTTGGTTGAGTGTTTTCTCAATGACGCAAACACCCTCCAAACTGTGCCAAGATTCCATTTTTCCTCAGATTCAAGAGCTCGGTAGCACAGACGCCGCTGGTGTGATGAATCAAGTGGTGTGTTTGTGCTCCTTCTGAAGTAACACATTCGCTGTGAATGCTCCTCTTGAGCACTCCTTGTGCATCTCTATTGTCCTCTCCATGCTGATGCTATCAAACATAACAAATGCGTTCCCCTGTTATATTTTCTTAGGGGCTTTCATCTGTGCTTTCCTTTATCTAAGAGGGGGAGAACAGGGAGGGCTATGACATTTATCACCATGTTGGTATGTGAGTGAGAGTGTGCATGCATACGGTTCTTTTCTCTTTATCTCTTTATCTTATGCACTGGAATGCTGGTATCTCACTGGGTTTCCTGCTGAGCACAGTGCGGAAGGGTTCTTCATCTGTATGTGTGTGTGTGTGTGTGTGTGTGAAGCTATTCAAAGGCTTTATGATGCTCATCTGGTCCAAATCCAGTTTGAGACTCGTTCCGTAATAATGCAGCAGCACAAGCGTAGAGTTCCTGAGCTGCAAAACCTAGAACGGTGACTCATCTAGAGCTTAGATCACTGTGGACCACAAGGACATTCGCAGGTTTATGATTAAACTCCTGACAGCAAAACAGACAGGACCTCTGGAAGTGCTTAGGATTGCCCAGATAAGAGCCGTGGTGGTTTGCAAAACATGCCGTCTGGCACGGTTCGGCCCTTTGAAGACAGCGCAAGGCAGCAAGCCTCCTGCTCGGAAGGAAAACTTCTGCGTGAGGGATGCTGCGCCTCACTGACACACATTCATCATTTTGTCTTCCTGCTCACCCCTTAAACAACTCCAGCATTTACATATCCCAAACAACATCTGTCTTCATGTCAACCTCTTCCCCACAACCCTAAAAACACACCACCGAGTGTAACACACAGACCGGGTTTACAATCTGGCCTCAAATTAGTTTGTTTAGAAGTTTTGATGTGGCTGGGAGACCTCTAAGCAAACGTCTTTTACTAAAACATGCCAATGAATAGCATAAGTGGTACAGTTTGTGATCAGCTTTCAAAAGGACCTTCAGAAATTGAAATGTAAGTATCTTGTTTAAAGCACAAACAACCACAAACTGAATTATTTTAGCCTTTCAATGCTGTCTGTCATCCATCCTTATTTAGAAGAGTTTAATTTAGTTTTTCAACTGTAATCACTAATGTTTAGTGATAGGCCCTGGGTAATGGCTTTAGTAGCAACTTGTGTCAAATCTTGAGCAGTGCCTCCTCTCAGAAAGAAGCGATTTAGATGGACAGAGATTATGGCCCCTCTGATGTATTGTCTATGTCACAGGAAATGTCAGCAGGCAAACAAACAAATAGCAGCTGCTCATTTCAGCCGACATCTGAGTTAATGAAATGAAAGAGAAAAAATTAGGACTGGCGCAAAGTGCTGCCTGTCTATAAGGAGGAGGCAGTTATATGGATGGATTTTACTGAAAGGCAGCTAAAGCACTAATGTCCACTGAAATGTCATTGGTCAAATCAGCACCTTCATTTTCTGCTCCCCGCTGCTTCGACCGGGAGATTTATTTCAGCCCAACATTGATTGACAGATGGATGATTGATGAGGGTTTCTACATGAGCTTGCCTGGCGACACATCTATTCCTCTCCAACAGCTCTGAACAGACCGAACAGACAGTGACTGGTGACTGGTTCTATGTTACCCCTACATTGCTCATTGTCTCAAACAGGCAAAGTGACAATCTGTCTAAGCGCACATCGCTTATTGTGAACATCCCTGTTTGCTCTGCAAAAGCCAAGTGACGACCTCCCCATCGAGTATGAGCTGCGGCGTGTTGGCGCGTCGATGTCCCATGGCGTCAGTCCTGGGCAGCAGATAACTCACTGTTGGCGAAAGTTAGGTGAGGAGGTGGGCGCGGGAGCTGTGAAGCCGGTCTGAAGGTCTCTTGCAGTCAAGCAGGCAAGCGGGCAGGCGGGTGTGATGAGTGACTGGCACCTGCTCTAGAGGCACCAGATGGCCAGGCGGGGGCCCGTGCCAGCGGGGTGAGGGGACCGTGTGTCACTCTGTGCATCTGCAGCCTGTGTCAGTATTCTGGCAGAGCCACAATGTTCAGCCAGCCGTTGCCACTCAGCAGCCCGCAGTCAAGAGGACAGAAATTCAAGTTGGGCAAGGGATGAGTCGAAATACAGCCACGCACCTGATGCTGTGTTGACGTGCAGGGAATCAGTGGCAGTCATCCAAATAGGATCTGAGAGTATGGATAGGAGTCCGAGCGTGATTGCCTTTGACATCTGGAAAGATTACCTGGGTGAAGTAAAAGTTAGGGCTCATCAAAAAGTTCAGATTAATTAAGGACTGAGCCAGGTGAGTTGCTGTGCCAAATAAGTTATAATTTGTTATATTATTTATAACATTCAGCAGCATGGAATATGGCTCAACTTTCATGTCTGAATCCTCATAATCCCCAAGGAGTCGTATCTGTGGTTTCATCTGCACCCATAGGTTGGACCATTCATAGCTCATTCACATTCCAAGACTTCAATTGTTGAGAGGGCATTTGAAATGTCATAAATATTACACTACCAGTTGGATTTTGAACTGAGAAATTAAATTACATGATGCATCTTGAAATGTGTTTTCATTATTTATAATTTCTGCCAAATTAAATGTTTCCATAAGCTGCATTTATGCAATAATACTCAAGAGGACATGACATTTTATTGCCACTTCCCACTTACGACAGCATTTGTGAGTTTTTTTGTGGAATTTGTCTATTTTGATTTACCCTGTGGTGTTTTCGATCAGCCATGATGGTGATAGAGAAGGGGTAATGTGGAGTCAAACTGGGGACATACACCCAGGATCCTGTAGCTTTGCATGAATGCTTTGTCTACAGTAAAAAACAGAAACATTACAGGAATCCTAACAGATGTTTGCTGTCCTGATTTATTCTGCACCTCTGCCATGTTACATTAGTGAGACAGAAGCACTAGTAAGATATACCTCAAAGAAGAGTAGAAAGTTTAATCACCAATGGATTTACATTTGGTGCTCAAGAACAGCTCTGTATTACAGTTTTGTTCCTTGGTGCCATTACATGGCAGAAACAAGCTAACAGTACAGCAATGCTCCCTATTGGACTGGGGGCTTTGAGGATACACAATTGGCCCTGCTGCTCTTTTTATTCATTATTTTTTGGGTGACAGACATATAAGGGTGATGTGCAGCATGGCATAAATGCTTTGTCTACAGGAAAAGAAGCAGAAAATAATAAATGTACATAAAAACAGGTGGATAGAAATGTACTGTATCTAGTGACAACATTGCCCACATCTTCCATGAAGGACAACTTGACTTTTAGTCTCTTACATTCTTCCTTATTTTATTACCATGGCAATGTTAGTACGTCAGTGTCTATGGATATGTGGCATTCTGTATGACATCATCTTAAATCAGACAGAACGGTTTTGTATTGCCTATTGATCCCTACTGATCAACCACCCACCTTGTGTCCATCCTCAGGGACACGCTATCCTGCAAAGCTGAGCAGAACGTCAATACAAAGGTGATGCTGTCCTCTCTCCGAGGACTGCTGCTGTGATAGAAACAGAGGCATCCAGTGGAATGTGGATGGAGTCAGACAAGCCCGCGAGTTCTTTCTCTCTTTGTTGTGTAGCCTTTTCAACTGACCACCCAGTCCCGCGGGCCACTGACTGGCTGAGACTAACCAGCTCAAAGACAGCTCCACTGATCAATATTTGAGCAGCTCGGCGCTGCCTGAGCTCCCCATCCATGTCATCGGGGTCCCTGTTCCTCGCTGGGACAAGTGCCAGGACATGCTGGCTGTTTGAGGCCCGCTAAGTGAAGTGATCCAGTACTAGCAGCTAGAACATCCCTTGATCCATTATAGATGAATTGGGAATTTGCTGGCAAGGTGCACACGTGTAATCGAAGGAAACAAAGTGGCAACATAGGTGCAGAACAAACACGTGTACATGCTGAATGTCAAATACACACACACGTGCATTCACACCCAAAACCATCAAAATGCGCACTCACACACACAACAAATTCAGTATCTTAAATACATCATTACAGAGGTCTGAACAACAAAACAGGCTGGCTACCCAGGATCCACCACATGAAGGGGTGGGTGGATGACAGAAAGTGACACTTCTTTCATCATTCACTGTTTAAGGCTAGAACAGCTGTTAAGGCAGAATCGTGGGCTTTGTGTGTTTGAGAGCTCTCTCCGCCTACGCAAATACTCAAATTACAAATGTGATCTAGCAGAACTATCATTGCTGTGACGGATGGAAGGAGCTTCTGCCTTTGATCACTGCAGAGCTGGTTGCCACGAGTAGCCATTCTTCAAAAACCACCGGTAGAAAATTGTTTGTGACAGTTTCCAAATACTTTGACGCACCACACCAGAGGCTACAGAGCACATGAAGAAGAAGTCCTGAAAGGTTCTTTATTCAAAGTGTTTTATAACCTAATTTTAGACTTTGGAATTCCTTCACATTCCTCTTATTGACTAACTATAGCCCAGAGTTCCATTTTTTTTGCTAATAATTTTATACAGTAAAACTGTCTTTTGCATCCTATCAAATCACGCAATACTTTGATCAGTGTCTAATTAGTTAGAGAGAGAGAGAGAGAGAGAGAGAGAGAGGAGAATTGTGTTGCCTGATAAATACTTCGGAATACATTATCAGTTGAATGTATGCAGAGCGCTGATTTATTTTGTTGCTCTTGTAATGCTCTGTTAATTAGAATAGGGGAGGGATGTTTAATTAATGCTGGTGGGGATGATTAAGGACAGGGGGGCAACAGCTTTCAACTTGTCAATTATGAACATGGATGTAAAACAATACGAGCCAGATAACTGACAGATCCACCGACTGAGCACAAACAAGATGCTAACAAGGCTCTGCAAGCCACTTGGTTTTTGGTGCTGCTGGTTTCCAGACAGGTTGAAAGTGGGCTCTTTGTTTTCATGTTTTGCTGCCATGATTCACACCTCTGCCATGTTAGCTTGTGTTTTCAGGGAAAAAAAATCAGTAGACTTCAAGGAAAAATAGCGACATCTCCAATGTATTTCGAAATGTCCCCCAAAATTGCTTTTCATTACAGTTTTGTATTCTGTTCCTCGAAGCTTTTCTATACGGCTATACAGAAAAGATGTTTTTTTTCCTTGAAGAATGCCTCACAGCTCCTTTTCCACCTATCACTGTTCTGTAAGTGTATGCAGCACACAAATAATTATAGATTTTAATATTTGCTCTGTAAACTCCTGGTCTCCTGTCTTGCTTCTCCAAGTCTCCTTCAACCTTCTGACATGAAACTGTAGATTTAATTCATTCACTGTTTCCTTGGCAACTCTCTCTGAGAGACCAGCAAGGTTTCAGCAGGAGACAGAGTGCAGCAGTGGAGTCATTATTTACTGCAGGGCTCAAGCTCTGATATTCACTGACATGCTTTACAGCATCACCCCCTTTCTGCCATGTCTATTTAAACCCCTCGCATCAGGATGTACATAATTACAGTCTCTATGGCAATGCTGTTGGTCGGGTTACTGACTGGACACTTTGAAATACAACAATTATCTATTATGAAAAAAAGAGAGAAAATTCCTTATTGTTTGTTGTTTGTGGCAGCTGGAAAATGCATGTTAACATCTAAAAGATACATGTTTCATAGAGCTCGTTGAGGTGCATTTGCAAATATTCACAACATATGTTCTTCTACGAAATTATTCTTTATTATTATTATTATTATACCGCATTTTTTACTACTTAACTAGTTCCACACAGAAACTTCAATCAAACATCAAAATATTCAGCTCAATTAGGAATGGTGAGCTATTACTTTCGTCAATCATAACATTCATATTTTCCAAGATAGTCATGGTTTTCCACGAAATGTTCTACTCACTCAAACTTTCATCTAGAAACTCCATTCAAACATCAAAATGCTCCTCATCTCTCATACATTCTGGATATTATTCAACTTTTCTAAGCCCATTAGAAATATAAAAAATATTCAACTTTCTTTGAAACTTTGTTATAATAAGGCTCAATGAGAAAATCATTCAATCCCACTCATCTTCAACATCTTCCCAGACATTCATACATGCACGTAGAAACTCCATTCCAACTTTGAAACGTTCACAACATGACATGTTGGACTATCTCCCATTAATTCAACTTTCATATCATTCATACTTTTCGCAATTCAAGTTTCATGAAATTTCCAACCCTTCTGAGAGTTTTACATGAGTGTATATGTGGTGGAAAGTTCACAGCTAGAGTGCGTGGCAGAGTGGAGAGCAGCTGTAAAATCTTCTTAAAAATGTCTGCTAAAATTGCTCTCGTTTCCACAATTTTCATTCATCATACATCATTTCATATCAGGACATAGACAAACGTGTCCTGGTTCAGACAATGTAACAATTTAAGTCATAGGACATACAGTATGTACTGTCTGCCGAAAATCATGTCTCATTGACTGTAATTATATTTTGGCTCCCACATTCTTAAGCAAAACACAAATGAGAGGACTTTTGAAACTGTGATTTCTGTGCTTTTTGTTTTACTTTAGCCACGCAAGTTATACATCTCATTTCACAGATAAGACCTTCGGTATTTGAATGATGGTGCCTTTTCTGATTTAAACTTTTACAGAGAACTTTCAGGCACCTGATAGTTACACACACAGCTGATGTTGATTAGCTGGTTAAACCTCCATCAGTTTCTTCCTCTGTTCTGATTGGTGGAATGATGTTGAACTATTTTTAACAGCTGTGACCTTTTTAACTGTTAATACATTCAAACCTACTTCTGTGTCTCTCTCATACACACACACACACACACACACACACACACACACACAAACACAGACCCACACAGCAATATACTAAGACATTATTCAGACAGAATGAGACACTGTCACAAAACAATGGTTTTTCCATTCATTTAAACAGAAGTACTGCATTCAGGCTGTGGCTCATAATATAAAATTTAACCAATAGCAGTTACAGTCTATGCCTTTTCAAATCAGTCATTAGTCATTATTACTTTTCAGTATTATTATATACATTTAAAGTCAGCTATCCAGTTTAGCGACAGCCTTTCAACAATCCTTGGAATATAATTTTCCACATCATTCATACATTTTTAGTAATATTCAACATTTCAAGCCAGCTATATAGTTTAGCATCAGCCTTTCAGGAAACATTAAAATATTCCACATCATTCAATTAAATTAAATTAAATTCAGTTTTATTTATATGAGTTATCTCATAGCACTTGTTAATATAGAGCAGGTTTATACCAACTCTATATATATAGACTCAACAATTCCACCAAGCGCTAGGTGACATATATACATTTTCAGTATTATTCAACATTTATAACTAGCTATCCAGTTTAGAGTCAGTCAGTTTCTTCAGAAATTGCCTTTTCTAGTTAGAAGAGTTATTCCACATGCTAATCAATGTTTGTTGGTTCAACATCCTCACAATGAGGCAAGGGAGGCACCAAGGCCACGTATTACTGGGTGATAAATCTAAATTTGAAGACTGTGAATTTCAATTAGCCGGGGTCTTAATTACCGCCCATGTTCACTTTCTCCATTCATCCATAACCATAAACTGAATAAGACTGCTTGGAGTGGCTGTAGCATGAGTGAAGAAATAAACAGTGTTCACCTTGTCCCAAACCCCATACATCATCAGCTGTCAAGGCTAGGGCAATGTTAGTTCACTTTCATTAGTAAACATTTTATGAACTTTGGTCAACAATTAGGTACTGCACGACAGTGACAAAAACAAAGTAGATTGTAGGTAAGTTTGTGTATTCAACCAACTGCTCAAAATTGTTGTGTATTCATGGCTCATTGATATATTTAATACTGAGTTTTTCAAGGCTTTTGATTATTTATTTTTAAATGTCACACCATTTTTGTTCCGATTCATCAAAAAGTTACAGTAACAGAAACAATTGCACACTTGAAGTTCAAAATCTATAAACCTTGTTTAAAATTTAAGTATTTAGATTTTAACTTATATAGTTTTTTTAGCCATGTTAAAGGCGTGGCTCTGGGGATGGCAATGTTTTTTATGTTTTTCATTCCACCACTTTGGTCCAGACTGAAATATCTCAACACGATTTAAGTTTGTACAGAAATTCATGGTCCACAAATTATGATGCCTATGTACTCTGGTGATCCAGGTTGATATTTGTGGTTTTGAGTAAAATATTTCTAGAACTGACTCCCTATGGTGGTTCCCTAACGTTTCTTCTAGTACAACCATCAGGTTACAATTTAAACTTTGGTTATTGACTTCATCCTCAGCTGTAGGTTACTTTGTGTTTATTGCAGTGCTAACGAGCAAATATTAACATGATAAGATGCTAAACTAAGATGGTGAGCATGGTAAACATCGTACCATGTAAACATCAGCCTGTTAGCATTGTCACCGTGAGCATGTTAGCATGCTAGGATTTAGCTCAAAATGCAGCTGTGCATCAGTACCTTAAACCTTCCCATAAGAGCGGGAGCTGACAGCAAATTAGATTGTATCTTATCTTAAAATATTAAATCTGCCGGGGAGATATTTTTATTACAAAATTAGTATCTACAGTATTTCACTACAGGGAATGTGGAACACAGTTATGATGTAGTATGAAGAATGCAGTTTTCTAATGTCATTTCTAATTAGATGTTAAGCATTGTGTTCATACAAAAATACTAAGTAAGCACAGACTCAATTGAGCTTGAAAATGACAATTTTTAGCAATAAAAGCAATCGTGTCAGGCCCCACATCATGCCTGTCTGTTCTCGGTCTTGCTAGCTGTTAATGACCGGTTTTGAAGCATCACTTTTCTCCACAAATGGAACACCTTGAAACAAAGAGTTGTTCCTGTCAAAGCAATGTGATTCCAAACACCCACCAAGCCTCGGCAGACACGCAGGTGTTATTGGAGCGCTTCTCCTTGACTGACCTTGAGGATAGCCATTGTCTTTGTCTCCGAAATGGCAGCAATTAGCGTCTGGAGCCAAGCGGAGGGGTTATTGTGAACGTGCGAGAGGGATAGCAGAGCGAGGAAGGAGTGCATGGGGAGAGAGGAGACCTGAGTGAGCCACAGGGGCCCGGAGTGGGAGGCAGAGAGAGGGAGAGCCAGAAGGTCAGGGATAATTAGAAGCCTTTGTGGCCCCTCTCAAGAGGCTCAGGAGGAAGCCCACAGATGGGCCCTCAGCTCCCAGACACCCTGGAAAGGATGGCGCACACACACACACACACACACACACACACACACCTGAGGGATGTCGTAGTGAAAGTAGACAAACAAGTGACAGTGGGCACGAGTGGAAGAAAGAAAGATCGACAGGAAAAATGAAAGGCTGACTAAACTAAATGTTTTGCCTAATTGATACTAAGTGTGTTTTCTGTAATTGATAAATTGATATACTGATAGGTATTTCAGCATTTTGCAAAGGCGATGCTGTTTTACGAAAATCACACTCTGGCAGCTGGTTTTCTTTCTCACAACAACTGATCCTCCTAATGTCACACAGTAAAGCACACAGCTGGCAGAATTAACTTTTCCACAGTGGAATGTGCTGCTACCAGTGCTTGACTTTTAACTTTAAATGTCAATTATGTCACCCGGGTCCACAGCCAGGCCTTAAGCCTCCCTTTCTCAGTGACCTGGTGAAAAATCAATTACATTAACCGTGACTTGTTGGGCCTCAGGTATTGAAAATGTGAAACAGCTGTGATTCTGGCAATTAATGGCCTGACATTTCTACCGGGGACCCATGCAAATTTACTGCTGGAATGCTTGTTTCAGTGAGGTGAGGGAGATCATTTCAGAGGGGCAGCAATGTTGTCTTTAGTCGGCAGCAGTATGGACATGGACACATCCACTTAGACAGCGTTGAATGGAAAGACATTCATTCTCCTGGAGCCAATAATACCCATCAGTTAAGGCCTTGACGAGCAGTCCAGCTGGCCTCACAAGGCTGTCAGGGAGTCGACCTGCTGATATAAGTGGTTCTGTCGCTGACTAGTTGTGTGTCAGGCAGGTAAGATCTCCATTAGGGGTGTTGATGGCAGACCCTACCATTGCTGTCATCTGATTAATGTAAAAAGCACTCATTATTGCCTCATGTATGTCTGCCTATCAGCTGGCATTTGTAATTTGCCTTTTCATTATGCAGTCTTGTTTACCCGGGCCGCTTGAAATCATTTCTGAAAGAGCGGGACACCAAGAGGGATCCACCATACAAATACCATTGCTGCTTTATATTCTCTTGCTGCTGGTGCCATAACATCTTTCAGTGTTTTGGACTCGGTGTAGTGAGTGATGTAAATGGTAAACAAATGCATTATGACAGAGGGTCAACATTTGACTGCAGCACTGACAACCCGAGGCAGTAGGAAGAAATTACTTCTGATTGATATTTTGCCTCTTGTCAGCAGAGCAATTTCAACCCGAGCAGAGGGATAGGATTGAAAGTTTCCCCTGCAGAGATACGGTGTTTTGCTTCACTGCCATGTATAACTTGTGTGTGACACTTTAATGAAGGTTGGGGGGGACATGTACTAAGTGGTTGTCTTGGCTAAACTGCACGGGTCACCTGTAGTAAATCTTTGCATGATAGATTGTGTGTAATTGCTAAGCTTTGTTTAATCTGCAGTTTAGTGTTTGGCATCCTAATTCAGCATCAAGCATTGCATGCATATATCAGCTAAATGTCACATTCATTAGGGATGTGGAGCCGTCTGGATGTGGGACAGCCTTTGCAGCCTCTTCGCAGTGGATGTAGATGAATGAACATGTTTCTGCCTGGAGGGGGGAGGGGACGGGTAGACGGGGATCCCCAATCTGGGGTCGTCCTCAGAGACCATAGCCGTGTGTGTGTGTATGTGTGTGTGTCCTTGAAGAGATGTTCAAATGTGTCTGTGCTGGCATCAAATCCATTATGCAGACAATTTTTTTCCCTTTTCCTCTGCCTTGTGCCACTAATGAACAATGGCTTGATTGTTGACTGCGGTAAGAAATGTCAGCTGTCTGTTTGTCTGTATGTGACATGTCATTTTGACAGGAGCAGTTTTCCTCCATCATTTCACAGCCTCTCCGTTTGTTTTTCCAAAGGTGTTTATATGTTCTCAAGGCGGCAGCTCTTCTTACCAGGAACCATTAAGAAAACTCATAGATCATTCCCATTTCTCATGCTGTGCTGCTGGCATGCGCAGCATTTGGCCCAATTATTGTTGTTTCCGTTGTAATGATGGATTGCATATGTGCATATATGTATTTTTCAAATGCCCTCTGCACAGCCAAGGGGATTATTCTCCTCCATCACTAAATGTCTATCCACTTTATTTTCAGTTGAATTAACCAAATGAGCAATCATCACGTTAACCTTCCTGTGCAGCAAAACCCAGGTTTTGCTTGGTTCAATATTGTGAACTTTTTGAGTATTCATAGCTGTACATAGAAGGTCAACCAGATGGGCAATATCTTCCTACTTCCTGGTTCCATCATCATCTGTCCCAGGGTCCTTTAAGCTCTCTCCACTGAGGAAGAAGCTCCCTGTTGTGTCGTGTTGATTCTGACTGGCAAAGCCACAGCTTTGGCCTTTTCCCCTCCAGGCACACCAGAGGAGGCGGGATTGTAGATGTGGATGCAGAAAAGGTCTCACACATTTTTAATGAGGCTTAATATTAACACAAAGCAATAATAGCACTGCAAAGCATGACTTCAGCACTTGCATTTTTGCAAAAAAGTCATATGATGCACTGCAATCAGTC
The DNA here is from genome assembly GCA_036023855.1 of Gadopsis marmoratus. NCBI lineage: Eukaryota > Metazoa > Chordata > Actinopteri > Centrarchiformes > Percichthyidae > Gadopsis > Gadopsis marmoratus. Next base: position 35,005 of record JAVQJF010033893.1, on the reverse strand, counting down.
CCCTGCTGTCTAATTCATTAGCTTTTTCCTTTTCCCATGCCTCACTTTTCTACTGTTTCTTTTCTTGTATATATCAGCACAGACACATGTAGGCCTACCCACATGTAATAGGGAACTTCATTGGTTTCAGACAGTCAGTTTATTTGTCATTTGGAGTACTACTGAGCCTGGGATAACAGCTGCATAATGTCAAGTCTGAAAAAATAACCCTGATGTCACAAGGGTTATCTCAGCTTTCTCTTGCAGTCAAAAAACTGTTTACAACGACCCTGCTTCCATTTTGACCATTATTCTTTGAAGGTGTCTATTGTGATAATAAATCACTGGAGTATGGCTTTAATTTGGAATAAAAATGCAGTCTGCAGCCATCCAAGTCAACCTGCTGGTGGCACCACATTAAAGACAGGGGATCACCGACGTCAGTAACATTCATCGTCTGGGGGCCAGGAAAGTCTGTAAATTCCATGGCAATCCATCCAGTTGTAGTTGAGATACTTCAGTCTGTACTAAAGTGGTGGAGCAAACCACAGAATAACAGACCGATATTGACATCCCTAGAGCCAGACCCCTACCATGGCTAAAAATCTAACCAATAAATAATCACACACTTTTCAACAACTCCACGCTTCTGCTTCTTCTACCATATTTGACTGCCCTTCTCGCCATGATAAATACCCTATTAGTTTAGACATTGTGATAGCCTGCCCTAAACACTGAAAACAAAATACATCAAGAGAGTAATGGTATCATTTCAGGGACCTTTGAGTCTATTTTTTTCTTAAATATTATGTCCTCCTAAAAATGACACCCAGATACTATTTCATGCAAATGCAGCAGGTATCAGTTGTTCAGCCATCTCCACTCTTCTTCATCAGAACATGCATGCACATGAAATGCTTGGTCTTGGGTGCTGTAACTACAATGGCACATCCAAATTTTGCAGGTAGCTGCTGTCCAGCCTGCAGGACAGCTGACCTGTATACCGCTGGCTGTTACATGTCAGATGTCCAAATGTAAAAAATAATTACAGCTGCCGGTTGCACTTGACCTGGGTGTTCCTCACCATTAAATCCATATACGAAGCCATTGCCAGGTAATAAAACACAAAATGGAAGCTGAATGAAACTACTCTATAACTAAACCATAGGCTGGTAAGAGAGACAATTGGAACTGGTGTATGGAGGTATAAGGAGTGTTGATGTGTAAAAACACTTGAGAGGTTGATGCTGTACAATGGGCATCATCAGTGTTATAGCACTATAGCCCAGTGCTTCCTGTGGAACAAGAGGTTTGCTGTGGGTGGAAAGGCCAGGAAAAAGTATTCAGATCCTTAACTTAAGTAAAAGTATCAAATGTAGAAAAATGGTCCCTGTCAGTGTTTTACTATTATGCCATTTTTGGATTCATATTACAACCTCATGAGTATGTTGCATTTTACTACCGTTGATTTTTATGATCAATTTTAACTACTTTATATACTGTTGCGTAGTTTATGCTACACAAATGCATGATTCTATAAGACTATCATATTTTTGTAGCATCTCTGTTCTGTGTGAACCATGTCTGTAAAAAATCCTATTTTCATGAGCTCAGGCTTTGTGACAATGCATTTTCCAACTGATCCTTTTCAAAGCTGGTTTAAATTGTTTATTTATCTTAAGGATTGTATGAAGAATTACCACATTTGGAGATGCATGGTTATCACTGAAGATGAAGGGTATGAAAAACCTTTATTTGTAGTAACTATTAACTAAAGCTGCCAGACAATTGTATTGGAGTAAAAATTAGAATATGCCTTATTTGCCTCTGAGATGTAGTAAAGTAGAAATTGCATGAAATGGAAATACTCAAGTACAAATTTGGGTACTAATACTTTACTCAAGTACAGTACCAAAATTATGTGAAGAAAATGGACACCGATTGCCAACCCTCACACTAAGCCACCAGCGGCTGGCACTAAATAATAATAATTTGTTATGTTAATGATACCAATTTAGTTATTTTTCAGCAAAAGCAATTACTAAGTCTAACTGCCTGTCTCCTGGAATCTCCTCCATGCTCTTGAAACTGTGCTTGGAGACACAGCAAACCTTCTGGCAATGGCACGTATTGATTTGGGGGGGTCGTCTCATTGTTCAGGTGCCAGGAGCCTCGAGGGGATCAACCAGTAATGAAGCCCTTTAGAGGGCCTTGCATGTACTCATAGAAGTGGGGTTACACCAGGTAATCACCATTTCTTATGCAGAACTGTCCCTAACGTTTAACAGCTTACGATCAAGTACTGGCATATACTGTAATTACTGAATTGGTTGCAGCTGGTCATGCTGGAGCTGAGATTAGGATATATAACATCATATTTTGTAAGACATTGTACGAAAATCTTTAATCTGTAAAGTAGTAACAACAGCTGTAAGTAAAAAGTAGCATCAAATTAAAATGTATCTGAGTAAATGTATTTAGTTACTTTCCACCACTTGGAATAAATTAGCTACAATAATTTCCTTATTTGAAAGGTTGTCCAGCAAGCTATAGCAGTGAGCCAGCATGCACTGGAAATGTCACATCTAAATGGAATGCAGGCAGCCATATTTAAACGTGTTAATGGAACCTATGCATATCAGAATCAGAATCACCTTTATTGGCCAGGTATGTTGTACACAAACGAGGAATTTGACTCCGGTTAAACATTGCTCTAAAGGTACAATACAAAGACAATAAAAATTAACTGCAGGGTACACATCTATTTACAAAATTACAAATATGAGTAAGAGAATATATATATATATATATATATATTTATATATATATATATATATATACACATATGCAGTGGCGTATAATGCAAAGGGTGTTGTGATGACTAGGAGTGTAATATGACTATTATAACATGTTGCTCCATGTACATGAGGTAGATTATATTTACATGTAGAGAACTGTGTATGTAACCAATGGTGATGAGGGATTGACCTGACACCATGTGACTGATAACTGATGGTAACTGTTATTAACTGTTCAGCAGAGTCGCAGCTTGTGGGTAGAAACTGTTGTGCTATGTACTGCTATGGTATATCAGAGTGTCTACTGTGAAAAAGGGCCTATTCCTCAGGTGACCATGACATCCTTACACCTGTTAGGAATATGTGTGGGAAGAGCGGCAAATGGTCACAAAGAACTGTTGTCAGTAAACTGTTTATAATTTAATTTACATTTCAATAAACCCTTTGCTGAATTGTAAAAAAACAGTATTACTCCAACATCTTGCTTACAACAAATAGCTAAATAAATAAAACCATGAATGAACATTTGACTGTTTACCCATCCCTCTATCCATGACATGTCTACTTTTGCATTCAAACACCTATTATTTTAGTAGCCAATAATCAAAACGTTTTCACTGGCCTGGATCCCTAAAATATGGTTGAAATACATGCATGGTTGACCAAATAAATAACAATCCTAGTTTAATATATTATGTTCTGGAAATAGTGGAACAAATATACAATTTGTGAATCTACAAATAATTAAAGCATAATCACTGTAACTGGGATGATTATTGTTTTGATGATAGAGCTATAAATAATTTTATACAGGCGCGGAATGGAGACGCCTCTGTACTGGTCCTTACTAGGTCCTCACAGATAGTGACGTAATTCCCTAGCGACTGGAAAAGATTCAATACACTGGTCTGTTTGATATTCATTATTGTAGCAGTACCTTTTCTAGGAGTTTCACACAATGGCATTGGAAACGGTCCCCAAAGACCTTCGCCATCTGCGAGCTTGTCTTCTTTGTTCTTTAGTGAAGGTAAACTGAATTGCGAGAAAGAAACGCTGAAATTAGCGTCTATGCTAACGTGTAGCCGCTTGCTGCGCTGCATTTTTTCTTCTGTTTGTGTCTCACACATGAACTAAGTCTTTAAAGTAGTGCTTTAATGATGACTTTGATTTTCTAAATACCCCCGAAAGCCTTACTGGACTCTTTCTATACTCGTGTACAATAACGCACTTGATCATAGTTTGTTCGTCTTCTCACATGCCACCTTTGTTTGGCTAAACTCAAACATACAATGCTAGTAGACGAACTAAAATACAGTTGGTTAGTTGACCCTGATTCGAGCTAGTCTTGGTACAATCAAGGAAAAGAACCAACCCTTTCTGTTGGTATCAGAAGTAGTTTTGTGTCTTACCTGAAATGTTTGGATCCATTCTTCACTATCTTTCTGTTGTCCTGGATTCAAATAATCGATCACCAACTCACTCGTCTCCTTGTCTCCTTTAGACCATTGACCAGTTTGAATATGACGGCTGTGACAACTGTGAGTCGTACCTTCAGATGAAGGGAAACCGAGAGATGGTTTATGAATGCACAAGTTCCTCATTTGATGGGTAAACATTGATTTAGCATTGATTATTCAAAAACGTTGACATGGATTTGACTGTTTTCTTCGTGTTTACCAGTGCTGTCTGTGTGCCCACAGTGTGATCGCCATGATGAGTCCTGAGGACAGCTGGGTAGCTAAATGGCAGAGGATAGGTGAGGATGTATGCCGATACTTACACAAGCTAACAGACACACAGCCCCACCCCTTGACGTAGTTGTTGCAGCAAACCTGTAAAAAGTTGCATCATTATCATCCTATTGGGATTCATGTTTTGGGCAACCTGATGAAGGACATACAATATGCACTGTAATTTCAGCTTTGATTTGGTCTCTACCAACTCCTGAGGAAAACTCTTTGGCTCTTTAGCTGCTACATGTCCCACTTTCTTCAGCAGCCAGTCGTGAACTTTGTCTATCTGCAGTTTGGTGCTGGGCAGGAAGAGTACAGTGGGTTTATTAGAGGTTGTTTGTTTAAAACAGCTTCAGGCTGTTGATGAGGAAAACCAATGAGCTGAAAGAGAGAAAATTCAGGTGAAAATTAAAAATCAATAAGGAACACTTTATTAGTAATTTGGTGCTTAAAAATGATGAATTAAGCTTTTACGGTAGCATACCCCAATGCTGCTGAGAACAATCTTGTTAAAATCTTGCCTCAAGTAATTTTGAATTTAAATAATGTGTGTATATTTTTTACTTCATCCTACAGGCAACTTCAAGCCAGGTGTATATGCAGTGTCCGTGACAGGCAGACTACCTCCAGGTACACTATATCAGACTGTACTTGCCTTTAATATGTGGCAAATCACACACACTTGGAACGTAAAGGTTTGGCTTTGTATTCCTGCTGTTTACTTTGCTAACGTTGTTCTCCTTTTCTGAAGGTGTGGTGAGAGAGTTGAAAAGCAGAGGAGTGATCTACAAATCCAGAGATACAGCAGTGAAGACATAATCCCGACTGCTTCCAGTCTGTCTGTTTAGTCACACCAGCGCGGTATCATTCTGCAGCACCAACCCCAGAAAGAAGTGGGATTAAATTTGATCATGTCTGTGATGTCTTGCCTTCCAGCTGTTAAATGTTTGATTTTCTGTTGTGATTAGAAGTGTTAGCATGCATTCTTGTAGGGGAGAAGAAGTGGACATTTTAAATGTCTTTGAATAATTTGTAAACAAAAATAAAGGTCTGTTTTATAAGAAATGTGATGAATTGTCATACAATCAGTGTTTTATTTTTGATTCACATGCTCCCGTAAGCTGCAAACGCAGTGAGATTTACGGATTCATGGACAGGAATGTGCACCGTCGGAGGGCCGCGAGTCTGCAGCCTCCCGTTGCAAGAAACCACTCCCAGTGCATCATAGAGCAGGGTGTTATTCAGTACAGTGAACACTGGCCTGGGTGTCAGATGTACTAAGGTTGTCCCAGAACCGAAGCCTGGAAGTTCCCAGAAAAAGTCCCTAAAAAAAACAACTTCCTGTTGTATTTTACCAGAAAGAACTAGCAAACATGAAACACCACACTTGCTGGAATCATGAGAGAGGAGACCTAAATTAATTTAGAAATGGAAGCATGTTTTATCCACCAACAGCTCTAGAGATGGTCATGTCGCTCGCTCACTCCACCACGTGAGTAGAGACCGAAATAACTACTGGATGATTTGTCATGGACTTTGGTACAGACGTTCATGTCCCCCTCAGGGTGAATTATACTCAGTTTGGTGATCCCTTAACTTTTCAGCCTCAGCCTTACTTTGTAGTGCTAATCAGCAAATGTAAGCACGCTGACACGCTAAACTAGGGTGGCAGACATTATGCCTTGCTGTACGGTTTTACTACATCCTGCTGTACCGCCACAGAGTCACGTTCATTCAACCAAAAGAGTTCACAGAGAAATCACTCCAGTCTATTCCTGCCGAGCTAACGACAGAGAGGAGGAACTGAGCAGTCAACCATTTCTGGTTTGAACCAATTCTAATGAAACATCCCTGTGCTGTGTGTGTATTTGGGCCACGAGATGGCGCGTTTCACTGAATACCGGAATTACATGCAGTACCACCCACTGACAGTAGGGGGAACCATAAGCAAACCTGTAGTTTTGTTTCTGGCTGCATGATTCTCACCTACTGTCTGTCAGAGTTTGTCCATTTAGCTGCTGTGGCTACTGTTGCATTGTACAATAGCCTGTAATACCATCTCAGGCTGTGCTGCTGTGTCCATCGGGTACTGTTCAACTGTTGGCTTGTATAACTGTTTAGGAAGAGACTATTTGTTTATTGCCAAAGGGTCTAAACGGGGTCTAATTTCACAGTAACCTGATGGATCGGGGTCATGCACACTGAGGGCTCTTTAAATCTCTGTAAGGGAGCACAGTACGCTCTTGCTGTTGTCTTATTAGATGATGGTCATTGTACGGGCACCTGGTGCACATATTTTGTTGCAAAGGCACAGTTAAACTGCTCTTTGAAGAAAGAACGTACTGGCAGTATCCTCTGTCATACTCCCAGGTCACAACTGGCTGACTACAAATAAAATACACACACCCTAAATATTTTCAGAAAATTAAAATCATAACTATCAGTGCAGGATATGAAGCACAGAAAGGTGTATATGGAAGGAATTCAATGACTTACAGATAAGGGCGATGAGGATTTGCCAGCACAAAAATAAGTTCATATTTAATCCCAGCAGGAAGTTTAAATTACCGAGAGGTAAAAACAGCCTAAAAAAGGCTAACATTTCTGTAAAGTGATATACAGGGAAGCTGTCCCAGTTGCATGTACGCAGGAACATCTCTCACTTTACTTTCCTGGATAGACGACAATGGCTGATGGAGGAAAAGATGAAGAAAGCAATGGAATGATATGCAACATGACCTAAATGAATCAGCTATACTTGTGTATTTCTTTACCGTAATGAACAAGGAAGTAACACCTATGTTAAATAATAACATGTCAGGTCAGGAGGAGATTTTATGCCTCTATTCTTGATGATATAATGATGATTTCTACTCAATGTATCTCTACAATGAAAGATACAACTATAATGTAATAACTAGGCAATATGCTGAACTGCAAGACAAAATACAAGGCCTTAAATTCAATATTATTATTATTATTCCTCTCACTGCATTCTCCAATGCTGATTTCATACGGTGTCTTGTACTGCAGGATGTGTAGGAGAGGCCATGACAGTGCAGCCAGGTTTCTGCCAGAAGCAGGTTGGAACACTCATGCAGCTCTCTTCGTTCTTTTTAGTTTGCATTTGAAACCCTCTCTCTGTGGTTAATTTACTGTAAGCAGCGATGTTACAGTGCAGATAACGATAATTAATACAATTAAACAATAATTGTCCCAAGAATTTTAGGAAACTAGCTCTGATAAATAGGCTAAGGTGTCACCTGACTTTTGTAAGGTTCTAAAATAATTACAAATCTCTCCCGAAGGCGATGAGAAACTATTTTAATTTAACACTTAAAATGGATAATTTGTGAAGCAATTTGCAGTGCTAATTTTCCCATCAAACTTAATAGGAAGATTAGCATGCAGAGGCACTGTTATTAATGGAAATGTGATGCTTGTGGAACTTCTTTGTGGGTTTTTGGTTCCCTTTCACTGCCACAGCGAGGTCAGAGGTTAAAGACAAGCAAGCAGCAGCAGTGCGAGCTGAACCAACGGAAAGACACTGTTATAAACCGTTTATTTTACTGATGTAAGCCCTTGGTTTGACCTCCACTCATCCTGTTTGTTACTGCTGTCTTTTTATGTCTTGTGGTCATTTTCAAAATGTCTCAGTGATGTGTCATCTGTCCCGACTGCTGCCACGTGAAGGACAACTGAAATAACCTGACGTTTTGTCAACTTTGTGTTACATTAATGTTGTGGTGGATATCTTGAATAAACTGTGTGTATTAATTGATTGAGTATTCCCATGGAAGCCCAGTATTAATTTTTCCAACATTAACGCTTCCATAGTAATGCTCACCCAACCTTTGGCACATTTTACCATCATAGCAAAGCAGTCTCAGTGTATGTAAAGCACCTTATAAGTTTGTTTGGAAATGTTGTATAAAGAAAGTGTGTTTGTAGTATTATGAGTGTTGAATGCTGCTGAAGCTACACAGGCTGCTACACTGGCTCTGTGGACATTGTGTTGGTGTGATACAGATAACATGCAGCTCAGGTAGACCAGATAAACTGAAAGTGCAAACAGGAAGTGTGAGTGGCTGTTTGTCCTGCAGTGATAACCTATTCAGGATTGTTTCGCCATCTCCTGCCTAGTGCATGCTGGGATACCTTCACCTCTGTGAGCTCATAAACAGGAGAACTGTGTTATAAAACTCTTCATGCACGTGCAGCCATATAAAGTCACTATTTAGCCTGATACACATCATGTTGTCTGCCAGGTATCTGGAAGTCAGATGTTCTTTTAAACAAAGTAAAAAAGTATTTCCATGGCAAGCGGAACAGAGATTTTTTTTGAACTGAGAAACTACCTACGGTGGTTGGAGACCGTTGACAATCAAATGAGAAATAAACCACAAGTGTCAGTCTGTACGTCTCCATGTGGCTTTTTCTAACTCAGCCAGTGCAGAACTGGCAGCATGTGTAGACGAGCGCAGCACCATTTTATTGGTCAGTTTGACCCCTTTTCTGCTGTGTGAAACAAAACAATTCCATACAAAATGTGCAGCTTTGATCACCACCCCCACCCCCACCCCCACCCCATGTGAGTAGATCCTGTTTTGTCTTCAACCTACATGTTGGTGAAGTCAGTTCACGAGCGCTGCAAACTAAAAACAAAACCGAGAACTGGGCTCGGAGCTGCAAGACGTCCACGACCACAGGCGTTTTCAAGAAGCCTTTCAGCTCCGCCCATGCACTCTCCTCTACACATCAAGCGTTCCACCAGCATCTGAGCGGAGCGAAGCACGCCCTTCATTCTCACACTCACAGGGACACACGGGCCCGTCTGCCACGGCCCCATTGGTGCTCGCACCTACGGCTTTTGCCCTTATTTGGATATGTCAAGGCTTTAGGCGAAAGGGAAAGTATTAGCTGAGAAAACGAGGTGTTGATTCAAGGCTGAAAAAGCAAGTGGACGCTTCTTCAACTCAGTCTTGAAGCCTGCTCTGCCTGACAGGGCTAAAGAGGAGATAGGGAAGTAGGGGGATGTATTTTACAGGGGGGGGGGGGGTGGTGGTGGTGGACATTATCAACAGAAGGACACACGCACACACACACACACACACACACACACACACACACACACACACACACAAAAACTGGTGCGTGTGCGTGAGTGTGTTTCATAAGGCTGACAACACTTCCTCTCTTTTGCAGTCTCTGTGCAGCAACAGAACCAAGAGCAGCTTGTCATATTTAAGGATTTCAATTCCTTTTACAAATAAAAGTGTCCAGTGCAGGAGAACAGGGGACACGGCCATTCCCACAGCTCAGTTTGGGATTGTACATTAAATTTGGTGCTCGGCGGAAGAAGTACTCAGATCCTCTTACTTTGAGTGAAGGTACCAAAATGCTCCATCACAAGTAAAAGTCATGCTAAAGTAACAGATGTGTTACCAGCAAAATATGCCTAAACTATCAAAGTAAAAGTACTCAGTTGGTTGAGGTGGAGCTACTTTTAACTACTTTATATACAGTTTAGTCCAGTGCTTCCCAACCTACGGGTCGTGGTGGGTCCAAAGGGTCACCGCATAAATCTGAGGGGTCATGAGATGATTGATGGGAAAGGAACGAGTTCGGATGCACAAAATTATATTAATTTATTGGCTTTTTTCTCTCCTGCTCTTTGCCTTTTTGCAAACTAGTAGATAATCTGACCTCTTTGGGCTGTATTATAGTTATATTTCTTACATTTTCTCTGCTATACTTGTGTGCTTAAACATTGAAGCGTTATTCTGTTAACATCAAGACCTGTTATACTGTATATAGCTATAATGACATTTTGAGTGGCTATCACTAAAGATTTGTACATGTTTCTTGTATCCTGGGTTCCCGGCAGCTTTATACTTTCAAATATATATACAAAAGGAAGTCTGGACTCCAGAGGGTTGACTGACACCATCGGAGAAATTTAGAGGAGAAACGTCTCTGTGATGGAACCGCTAACAACGCAGACATCTGAAACGTGACAGGGAGCTCCAAGCAGCCACTGCTTCTGAAAAGTAACTATAGCTGTCAAAGGAATGTAGTGGAGTAAAAAGTATAATCTTTGCCTCTGAAAGGTAGTGGAGTAGAAGTATAAAGCGTAAAATGGATAAAGTACATTTACCTCAAAAGTTGACTTAAGTACAGTTCAGTTCTGGGAGGGTTCTAAGCTTGTGGGTGGCTCGGTGGTGTCGACACCACAGGAGGACCTCAGGAGGAGTTTGGAGAGATCAGGCAGGGAGGGGAAATGGCTGCCGGCCCAGATAAGGTCTATCACGACAGGCAGCGTGGGCTTGGGAAGGCCCCGGCACACTCCTCTTCACACAGGGGGTTAGGATCACTTCCCCATTGGCACATGCACATGCACAGGCGCTAGTGGTCGTGTTCCAGATGAAGCAGCAGCACTTCAGTGCAGGCTGGCGACTGAGAAAGGTGAAGAGGACAGGGATTAATACAAAGCAGGGCAGGAGACTGGATGGTTAAAAGCTAAAAAAAAGTGTGGCTTTTAAAGACGCCATATGTTGGATGTTTTCAACAAGTCTTTATTTGGTTATTTATTATTGGAGCATCATGACTGACCCTTAAATTTAATATGAAGAAAATAGAGAAATACCCAGAATCCTCATACGGCAGGCTCCTGTTTAGGCGTATCGAGACTCATACTGTTCATTCAGCCTGCGATACACGTGTTAGGCAAGAAAACAAGTTTTCCTTACCAGCTCACCTTCCCCATCTGTTAGGAGCGTCGCGTCACAACCTTTTCTCTGATTCCACACACATAGTTACATTCTGTAGGCAGAAAGGATGTGTTTCCTACATCTACTGCCCTCAAAGGCACTGATGTCAGAAAGACATCTGCTCTTTTTCTCTCATTAACCTTTATGAACACCCAATAGAAGCCCTGGGAATAAAGTTATAGTCTGCCTAACAGTGTCACATCTTTTTTATATACACACCCAGGCTGTTTCAAATCCTCCATGGGAACCCTGCACACACTGAAATTAAATCCAGCGGTACTGACTCATTTCAGATGTGTTTGAGTTGTAGAGCAGTTCCACCTCATAGCGGTTTCTCCTCTAAACGTCTCGCATGGCTACATTTAAATAACCGTTCAATGCTGGTCAGGTAATTCACAAAATAGAGCAAAAAGTCCAAAAAAGAAACTATACATAAACATGTTTCTATTATTACATTGATGCCGAGTGTGTTAGGCCAGATTTCAAACGCCTGTGAAAGAAAGAATGAGAGAAACAAGAAGAAAAAATGCAAAGGGAAGGAAAGCTGTGTCCTGCTAGTATGAGCAGCCTCTTATTTGAATTAATTCTTTTACTTTCTGAACTGATCAGCTTTAAGGGTTGTAAAGGCTGCATTCATACTGTACATACAGAGTGGTCTCTTAGTGAAACTCACATGCTGATGTTTCCACATTACTAAATGTCATCAGTGCAACTTTAATCCATCATCCACGGTGCCTGTTGAGCTGCTGTTAGCATTATGAGAAACCACGCGGTTACAGTTGGACATTTACATCAACAAGGATTTGAAACCTGTGGCCTTTCACTTTAGAAACCGAACAGAAAGGTAATGGTAATCGTAGTGACACAAATGTCTCTCGGCATGCAAACGAGTCGTCTTTTAAACGAGAGAATGCCGCTGAAAAAACCCCCTTTGATTTTCACATTAAAGGACACGGACACACTTTTTCAAGTCTGCCTTAAAACTATTCTCACATGCCCTTATGTACGTTTGTTTGCTGCAACTGCTTCTCTTGTTCATACTTGCCACGAAGAGATGCACTCTTACTGCAATATTGACGCAAGTGATCCACAATCCTCCTTCTGTGTAAAAACGCATTCCAAAGTCAGGACTGTGGATTTTGTCCCCCATTATTTTCACAGACTTGGGTCTCTTTGCTGCCAGTATGGACAGGAAGAACAATTACAGCAACCAATACGTCTTTCAGTGTACATATAAGCATGTGAGTATCATATTATGACACACTTGAAAAAACGTGAACCTATCCTTTAATGATGTCTTCTGGTGTTTTACAACTGATTCCAGCTCAAATGGTTTCATTCTGAACATTTTCACACCTTTTGAGCTGGTGGGCCTCGCTTCAGTCAAAGAGAATCAACATTTATCACTCACGATGAACAGTAAATATACTTGGAACACCATTTCCAGCAAAGGAAAGTCAGATTATCAGCAAAACCATCATCTCACAGAAACCGTTTTACTCATCGGGTGCTTGACGTACTCAACCAAACCTTCCTGCTTCTCTTTCACGTCTGAGCAGTCATTCATGCACAAATCTCATCTGGCGGGCTCAGATGATCCGAGTCTGTATGTTTAATACACACATTACACACACACACACACACACGTCATGAAACTGCTAATAACATGAAGTTAATGACAAATTTAAATGTAAAATTCACTCTTAGTACTTCACATTCACCTGATGGGATGGCTACAGATGTGCTCACAGTGTGTGCTGAAATCTCTCTCCACTTCATTATGGAGCCACACTTCACACTGTGCTCTGGACAAAACTGCATGAAGCTACAGGATGTCTGCAGCATAGATGACATCATGGCTTGCAGCACACACCGCCACACACATGATCGAGATGGAAAGATTGAGCTTAAGCCTTAAAGTAGTTTGATTTGAAGTTGATTACGAAATGATTCAAATGAAATCTGGGATGTTCTAGTGTTTGTAGTTAACACAAACAAATCTCAAATGATGAGAGTATTTGTTTCCCCTGAAGTTTGTGCCGTTACAAAGTCGCACTGTGTGGAAATATGGTCGTCTTGGTTGCTGTCAGCGTTTTGAAAAAGAAGGCAGAGGGTTAAGACGGAAGTAGAGAAGGAGAGCGCCTGTGACTGTTAGACCTCTTCCTGTGGTTACATCACGTGGCTGTGGAGGGTTCAAAAGGAGACAACTTCTTCTTCTTCATCCACTCCTTGGACAGACAGAAGACACCTGCGAGGCTGCCGGACAACCATCACTTAAAACCTAGAAAACAAAAGAAGGTCGAGGTAAAGTATGATGGACGACGTTGACTATTTAATGCTAGAATTATTTGTGACGACGTGATGATTTTTTATCTTGTCTGAAAAAAACAGATACGCCAGCTTTTACTTCATTAACTCTGCATTTCTATGATCTAACTTCTGGCCAAGGGACCTCCATTCAGAGGTCCATTTGGAATTTTGATTAAAACCCATTTTTACCTAAAACTTAATCTTTTTCTTTTTGCTACTGTAATGTTATTTCTTTGTTGAGTGTTTAATGTATCTTCTGGATCTTTTCATTCGCTCCAGTTTGTTTCTGATCTGATAATTGCACGTACTGTTGGACTTTTTTTTACATGACTTTTGAATGTACCATGTCTTGCTCAGACAGAAGAGCTTACTCACACCTACTAAAATGGCTTCCTCAAGATAGCGCTTCCTCTGGCAAGTGCTTTAGTTCAGACTTTTGCCTCAGTATGAGGCATACAGCTCTGGTCCTTTGGAGGAGTTTTGTCTTGTACAAAAAATTGCTAACAGGCCTTGCTTAGATTTGAATGAGCTGAATGGAAAACTATGAGTGCAAATGTTTCAAGACAAATCAGGAAGTGTGCATTTTGAGAGCTGTTTGAGTACTGGGTGTGCATTGAGCTGAGAGGTTTCAGTTTGGTGTAAAAGTGTGTGTCTGGGGGGTGGGGGTTGGTATGTGTGTGTGTGCGCAGCTGCAAACACAAGCGCAGGTGCAGAAGAAGAAGAGCAGAAGTTGGAGAAGACGGAAGAGCAGCAGTGGATGTACAGTGCAGTCATCCATAAAGTAGAAAGCACTACTAAACTCTTCGCCACAGTGTAGTGTTTCCTACTTTATGGATGAGTGTACTGTTGGCTTCAGGGAGAGGAGAGGCCCCAGCGTGGAGCCCCGAGCAGGAAGTCAAGAAAAGAGGAAGCTGCTTTGTCTCATGAGGCCACACATTAGCCAGAGTGTTGCCCCAGTCAGGTCACATGGGTGGTGTGTGGCGCAGAGCAAAGCTCGCAACTCTTTCCTCCATTTTATAATTCATCTGTTTCAACTGTCCTGAAAATAAAAAGAGATAATCATGTACATATGATGTGTGATCTGTATGATATGAAATAAAGGTGAAAATGAAAAAGTATCTTGTGCTACCGTCAGTTTTCCCAGAACACTACACCACACCACGGACTCAAGTGTTTTCTGTGAAAATATACATACTTTATTCCTGTAAAAAGATCCATATTGAAACAAACCATCACAATTTCAAGTCCTCTGTGTCCTCAGTTCTAGTCTTTAGTTACTGTTCCTCCATCGACAATGCCTACACATGCAAACAAAGAAAAAATAAATCTGAAAAACAATATTAACAAAAATATTTACAGATGAGCTTCCAAAATGGTAATAAAAACATGAATATATAAAAAGGTAACTCTTCCACTGGTTTCAAACAATGAATACAGGTCAGGAAAAAAAAAAAAAAAAAAAAAAAAAGGTTTCCCGCGCTTTATGAAAATATACCACAAGTCATTATATACAGACAGCTCCTACAGCTTCCTTTCCACTGCATTGACAATCTACAACTCAAATATTGTAGACAAGTCAGCCTAGAGAAACAGAAATGACAGTGACATAAATAAGGCCAAACATGGGTATAACATGCATGCAGTCAATAAACATCCTGTAAACAACATATTAAGACTAAACAAGGTCTTCTTGTAAGGCTATCAACTGAGCCAAAACACTGCCTATACGGGTCTAGGTGCTATTCAGTCAACAGTCGAGCCGCCTACTCACTACACAGCAGGTACAGGAATACTTGTGCATTAAAGGCCGTCAAATACAAGATCAGTACAAATATTCGCTGTACATTTCGGCAACTTTTGAGCATCCAACCGCCCCTTTAAATAAAAGAAAGGAAAAAAGACAAGCGTAAATACAACCAAACATACAGTACAGCCTCAGTCTTGCCTCTATCCCGGCTATTTCACATCTAAAGTGTCTCTGTCAACGCGCCCTCCCTTTTATCCGTGGCATCGGAACGCTCCCTTTATGCAACGCAGACAGTTAAAACATTCATGACATGAAAAGAACTCCAACTTGTGTCATCAGGTGTGATGCCATCTACCCATGTGGGAAAAATCAGGTCTGATCTTCAACACAAACCTCCGCGCTTCAACCCAGAATGTTAGTCCGCTGAATGCCCCCCCCCCCATGCCGCCGGATGCATGGCCTCTCATCTTGTAGCTATGGTAACAGGCAAAGCACCAAGACATTTTGGCATGTTCTGCGGTTATATTTTGACAGCCAGAGTCGACGGGGTGCCTCAGCATGAATAAGAAACTACCAGTAAAGACCTGAGAAGTTACCTGACAGCCCTGTGTCACACAGAGAGAACGATCCAGTCTGACTGAGCGAACAATCACTGCTAGCAAACTGAACGCTAAGGCCTGGTCCACACACTCACCAGAACGGAGTACTTGCAAAAGCTGTCACAAACCATTAAAAGATACCGAATGGCTCTATTTTTGTTCTAGTATTGCAGTACATAGTATCCGCTATTTTGCTAAAGTTGTTCATTTCACTTTAACCAAACAGTCCACAATGTGTGGACACAAAAAACGAATGACCACTATGCTGCATGGGCTGATAGCGACGTTGAGCCTGTCTGACCCAATATTCACACACCACCGAGTTGAACTTCATCATGCTCTTAACATGGAGGCAAAAGAAAAGATACACGATACAGTACAGCTGTGCCGCAAACCACCAGCGCCATGGCAGAAAACTGTTCAAATGCAGTTCTAGCGAGTGTTGTTTCTGTCAGCTGTGTTTATATGTGAAAACACCCAACATGCTACGTTCAAACCACACAGAATCCCAACTGCTTATAGACTGTATGTTTGGCATTGGGCAGCTAATTGGTGTGGCTGTTGATGTCACCAGCACCGAGGATACTGTTTCACTATAATCTGGATTTTTAGTGAAACTACAATATTTTAAGGATTGTGATTTTTGAAATAAAAATTTGCTAGAGCTGCAACTACTTATCGAGCAGACAATTAGTCCAGAGGTTTCCAGACTGTGAGGCATGTAGTTACTCCAACTGCAGCAGTGGCTGCGACTCACAGTCACAGACAATGATTCATAGATTTAGTGTGATTTACACTCCCTGGGGATCATTAATTCTGATGACAGCCTTTGAAAACCACTGGACAGAAAATGAATTGGCAACTATTTTGATAACAGATTAATCATTTAAGCAACAACGCCAAATCTTTGATGGATCTTAGATTCTCATAGTATGTTGTCTTATAGTATATTGATTATCTTTTGGGGGGTTGAACTGCAGCTCAAACAAAACAAGACATTTGATGAGTTTTTTGATGCCTTACAGACCAAACTATTAATCGACAAAAGAATCAACAGATTAATGGATAATGATTTTATAATAACCATTGGTTGCAGCCCCATTGGCTAACAGAGCAGCTTACAGATCTCCAGATACTACATCACTTCTGCACTCGCTGCAGCTCTGTCACACTCACACACAGACAAAAAATATGTCATATTCAACTTTTAGGCCAGCTGTGACTGTTGTCACAAACATCAGGAGTTCCTGTGTTAATGTCAGAAGGCATCAGATTCCAGTCTCACCGGTGGACTGGGAAGCTTCGTCTACACACACACACACACCCACACCAAGGAAGGTCAACCCTTCCCACGTTCAACATTTAGCAGTATGTTTATCTTCAATAAACAGTCCTGGCCATTAACCTCAAAACCCTTAATTAGATTAGATCTAAACTACACATCAAAGTGGCTCATCACTGTCTCCGACAGCTCTATGTGACTAACCTCCTGCCCTGATGTCACTTCATGCAGTGTGGCGATGATTAGGGCAAGAGTCTGATACAAATAAATAACATGTTCTGTACAAAGTACTGTATAAATACTCTTGGAGACAACAAACACATATTTTAAATACATCCATTCAGGATGGATAGTGCATTCTTTATAGTCACACAGAGGAAGAGAGACTGCTGCTTCTGTTTGTTTGCTAAAATAAATAAAGTGGCACCAGTACATGAAAGTGAAAGCTAATATTTAATTAGCTGTGTGGGCTGAAGTCTGGTCTGCTGTTTAACATAGTTCTGTATCAGATTGTGAAGCTAAATTAATTTGATCCATTGGGAGAATTCTTTTACAACCCAGTGTTAAAGCCTCTACTGAGTTGAACATTTGCAAACGCTTAGCTAAGAAGTATTTAGAGAATATATTTGTGAGTTTGCACACATGCACTTCTGCATGCTCTTGTGATGCTGTAAGCTGGAATTTGCTGTTTTAAAGTACTCTAAGTTTAACAGCTGGTCTAGCAGTGCTCTATGGCAAGTGTATAATTACTAAAGCATCAGTTATTAGATCTGATAGCCATTAACCGTGCCAACTACCAACTGAGACTAACAGTGAAGATAGAAAAAGTGCTTTCAATGTGACGCAAGTATTCCGAGTCAGACGTCGTGACTCTCATTCTTTCTTGCTTGATCCCAGCTTTCTGAACAGCTTCTTGCCTTTGGAGAAAAAGCCTTTCTTCTTCTTGCCTTGTGCAGAGCAGTCTGTCTGTGCTGGGCTGTCTGTTGGAAGGGGGGCTGGAGGGGAGCAGCAGACTTCTGCCGCAGCTGGACCTGAACCAGGAGCTGGACCTGGAGCAGGGTCCAGGTCGGATGTGGGGCTTGCAGTGGGCGGCAGTTCGGGTTGCTGCTCTGTGTTCTCGGTTGGGTCAGGGGAAGGAGGTTCTGTTTGGGGGTGCAGAGCCTCTTCTAGTTTTGAGGGCCCAGGGTGTTGAGACTCTGTAGAGGACGTCCAGGTAGCCTTCAGGAAGAAAGTAAGACTTTTAGAATGAGCATTTCAAATGCATTGTACTCTTGATCGTTAAAGGGAAACACAAGGATAGGGCACACACAAAGGAAGCGGTGGATTTAAGAACTCAACTATTTGATCTTTGGTTTGATAAACTAAATCCATCGGTAGGTGCAGGATCCTATGCAAAGGAGCAGTGTAGAACTACAACTACGGTGGAGCGAAGAGAACATAAACTGGGAATAAACAGGGGACGCTAGTGTTGATCACTCACGATCAAGTCTCAAAGTGTACAGTTCGTTTCTGCTTCTGCAGGACGCCATGCAGGAAACAGTAGGACAAAAGAAACGTGACAGGCAGAATTAAAGAGAACAGAAAATAACATTGACCAGAGTCAGGAAATATGTGCAAGAGATAAAAAAACTAAGTAATAAAGAGCTTTTTGATGTCAGTGATTTGTAAAAATAATGCATGAGTGCAGGTCAGGAGGTTGTCCCCAGTTCCATATACAGTAGTACATGCTGGAAAGATGCTGCTGAGCTACCTGTGCTTCTTTCTTGGGTTCTGGTGCAGGCTGAGCAGAGAGTTCTGCTGGAGCATCTTGTGGTACGGCCTGCAGGAAGTTGGAGGGCGCTAAACCTCTGTGTCCATTCAAGTCTCCCTGGAAGAGAAATACAACAGTAAGACGTGAGGGTGCCTGATTAACAACAGCGCTGCAATTCAACTAGATCCAGACTCTGCTATTATTTATAGAACTTATTTAAAGACGACAGACATTCAAGTGATGTCTAGTTTCTGAGACCTTTAACAGTTGTTGTTCTGAACGTCCTATATTACTATACCACTAAATAATAATAATAAAAATATATTATGGAGCTACAACGATTAGTTGATTAATCAATCCACAGGAAAATGAATCAGATAATCGATTAATCATTTAAGGAATATGGCAAAAAGGCCAAATATTTGATGGTTCCAGGTTTTCAAATATCAGAATTTGCTGATTCTCTTGGTTTTACATGATAGTAAACTGAATATTTTGGACTGTTGGTCGGACAAAACAAGACATTCGAAGATGCTGCCACATTCTTCACGGTTCTCTGATTTATAGACCAAATCATTAAAATAATCTAAAGATTAATCAATGATAAAAATAATTGTTAGTTGCAGCCCTACTATATTGCTCCTGTTGTTATCAAAAAGTCAATATCCCCTTGGGGATAAATACAGTCTTTTCTTATTTTATCTTATCTTATGTAGATATGTTTTATGGAGGAGCTCACAGGAAATTATGTTTTTAATAAATAGAAGAAGCTCTGCACAGTTAGCAAGCACCACAGTGCATTTTTATCATTAAAATTAGGCAAAAAACAGACCACAAAATCTGGAGTCATGTCAATACTTACGTAGAAGAAGCCATCTTCGTCCATGTCACCAAACACATGTATGATGTCTCCTGCACTGAAGGTCAGCTCAGCCTGAACCCAGTCATATAACAAAAAGGCAGACAATGAGCAAAAACTACACAGACACACATCATCCATAACACGATGACAGCATAGGCACCCTGACCGGTCTGCAGCTATGACATTTTCAGCAGTTTGAGCTACAGAAGCTCTTCTGTTGGATCGGACCACACGGGCCAGGCTTCGCTCCCCATATGCATCAATGAGCCGGTTGCCGGTTCAGCGGTTTTCCTTCCTTGGACCACTTTTGGTAGGTACTGACCACTGCAGACAGGGAACACCCCACAAGAGCTGCAGTGCTCTGACCCAGTCGCCTAGCCATCACAGTTTGGCCCTTGTCAAAGTCGCTCACATCCTTACACATGCCCATTTTTCCTGCTTCAACTCAACTTCCGAGGACAAAATGATCACTTACTGCCTAATATATCCCCTCCCTCCCCACTGACAGCTGCCATGGTAACGAGATAATCAATGTTCTTCACTTCACCTGTCAGTGGCCATGAAGTTATTGCTGATCGGTGTGTGTATATATATATATATATATATATATATATATATATTATGAATGTACAAGTCTGACCTCTATGTCCGTGTTGGGGGAGCTTTCCCGTGGATCATAATCAAAGATGGCGACCATCCTGCGAGCTCCTGGGGCTGGGTTCCCCACAGCTGCAGCAGCGACAGTCAGGCTGGGATCTGTCAGTCAAACACAGAGGGGCAAACAGTACAGTCTGACATCCGGACAATTAGAGGAGTTACACGTCTCTGCAATTCCTATCAGCTCATCAGCATGCAGATCATCGTGTCTGCATGTCCGACTGACTCAGCGTCATGCTAAGCTGAGGAAGAGTCGCACACCACTGCAGTCAAACATGTGAAAATAAAAGAAAAAATAATTTAATTAATTTATGCTACTCTCAGAAATACCATTGCAGGACAAAATTCGTCAGGATATGCCCAAATAATCAAACAGTCCCTAATAAGGACAAATGAAGGTGATATCAGCAGCTGCAAAACAGTTCTCATGTTTACCATTAGAAAAGAGATCACAAAATAACAAGTAAATACATGCTGTCCTCCAGTGGACGTTGAAATAGTCATCTGATCATGCAGGTGAGAACAGAGAGGCAGAAGGTCAAAGCGCTAACTACAAACCTTGGCTGGAGGAGTCTACGCTCTCCTCCCAGAGTGCAGCAGACTCCACTGGAAGAAATGAGGTGAAGGAAAAGAGCATAAGCACAATCACAGAATGATATGAGACGGCCAAAGAATAATCCTGTCTCAAGTTACAGTATGTCTGACAAATGGAGGTCAGAAGGATGGTTTCAACAAGTGGACTTTAGGTGATCATGTAATGCATTTGTGACATGGGAGCAGAATACTGGCAAAAAATGACTTTGTTTTTTAAATCAAACAATAAGCGACATGCTGCCACATTCTGCTGCCATATATGTCTGCACTGTATTACATGAATATCCAATGAAAGCTGACAGGACTCACTCAGTACTCATGTATGTGCCTTTTAACATTCATGAAGCTGTTGCACATGCATTACTGAATCAAAATTGAAAATCAAAATAATAAATAAGTGAACCTGTGGAAAGATGAAGTTACTCTGAAGAGCCTATAAGAACCAAGAAAGAAAGTGTGACACTAGGCCTTAACTATAGAACATGAAACTAGTGTAGAGTAGACCTCAGTATTCAGAGTGGAAATATTTGACCATAATGCTGGGACGTTGTCTGATTTCATTACTACAGTAGCTGACCGCTGAGTGATGAAGCAGCAACTGAAAGAGCAAACGCTAAAGAGATAGAGAGAGAAGCAAACCAGAAAGAGAATCAAGGAGGGAGGTGGGAAGCCGCAATCTGCAGCGAGACACACCTTTCTTGGATCGTCTCGGTTTCGGCGGTGGAACAGGGCGACGCGGAAGCTGTGCATGTGTGCGAGTGCCTTTATGGAGTTTTAGAAAGGAAAACCAAAAAAAATTGAAACCAAAAAGAAACAAGAGGTGCAATTTTTGAGAGAAGCAGACCAGACAAAGTAGACAATGAAAAGCCAGTGAAGAGCAGTTTAAAAACGATGAACAGTGAGCAGCAGACACAGCAACGAGAACAAGTGGAAGTGAAAAGGTTAAACCATCTGCAAATATCGCTCTGGGTAGAAGGCAGGAAACAGAAGCAAAGTGTCAGCTGTGTTCTGCTGGGTGGCTTGCTACCACTTGCCACAGGCAAACACTTTGACTCTTTTTTTTTTTTTTTAGACACCTGCATGAAAACACAGTCAGTGACTGAGAATACGTAGATGGTTATTATTTCCTTAATAGCAGCACAGTGAAAAAGAATCCATAAAAACATACAAAGTAATGCCACAGGGAACATTTGGGTCCATTTGAATTTAGTTCCAAATCTAGTCTGATCTGATGAGAGCTTTCTTTGTGCTTCCTGCTGGGTGAAAAGGCCAACAGGCCAGAGAGAGCTTTTACTCCCCCTCCTCTCATCTGGAAAACAGCTTTAATTTTCTCTCCAATCAACTGCAGGCAAAAAGATGCCAATGTGTCTCTTGACACAGTGGGCCAATTTGAAGACTAGGAAAGTAAAATGAACAGTATAATGGATGACTCTGGATTCTGCAACACTTGTGCTGCTATTGTCACTTACCACTTAAACATGAAAAGCGGTTATATTATGAGTAAAACATTACAATTTACATTATGGTAACAGATGTCCAAATTTACCAATTTTCATCTGTAACAGAACACATCCAACAGCACACGACATAATTAGAATTTAAACAGACCACACTGTTTGTCCTTTGGTCCGAAATTTGCCAACAGGCGTGTCTTTAGGTAGATACTAAGTCTTTGACTGACAGTTTCACTTACCTATCTTTTCCATAGAGGCCGCTGTGGACAAGAAGCCCTGCTGCAGCAGCTGCTGCCGCGTCTCCTCGTCCTCCACCTGGATCTCAGACACCATGTTACATGGCACAAAGCCCAGACGACCACGAGACTCTCCTCGGTAAAACCCATCTGGGTCTTTATCTCCGTAAACCTGGAGAGAGGAGTGCAAAAATGTATCTAGTTAAATGGAACAAAGTAAACTCTAAAAGCTGTAACATTGCTGGCTCTCTGAGAGCGATCTACCACACCAGGCAGGACTCCAGGTGCAGACTGTGCAAAGATGCCCCTGAAACAATCCAGCACATACCAGTGGTATGTAAGATGCTAGCAGGCAGGGCATGCATGGAACGCCATAACCAAGTGGCTGGCATAGTGTGTATAACCGGTCGAAATTTCTGCCTGTTAAAAGGCAGTTTTTCCTTGCCACTGTCGCCTATTGCTTGCTCATGGTGGGAATTGTTGGGTCTATATATATTCTATATATATATATATAGAGTCATCCTAGACCTGCTCTATTTGAAGTGCTACGAGATAACCTTGTTATGATATGACGCTATATAAATAAAACTGAATTGAATGGCTTTGGAACTTTAAAACATATGTCAAAGTTACAGGAATGTTCCAAAATGACCATTAATATACATGTAATGTGTGTCGCTTCACAGTGTGCATATTTAATCTTGTGCGTGCTCTTGTCTTTCTGTTAATGTGAGCTAATCAGGGATGCTTTGCATGAAAAACGTGCATGGTTGTCAAGGTTACTGCAGCAGTGTCTGAGCTGTGTGGGGACATACTTTGATGATCTGCCCTTCAGTGAAGGGCAGCTCTTCCTCAGCAGCATCAGGGTTGGGTGACATAATGACAGGATCATAAGGGAAGAGGGCCACAAAGATGCGTATGTCACTGTCTCCTTTGATCTTTGGTGATTCAATACCACCTGTGGATGCAGACACACACACACACACACACACACGGTCATACAATACAATAAAATACAGCATTGATTATTATTAAATGATGACCCCCCCCATACTAAAGATAAGATAACATAAGATAAGATAAAGATTTATTAGTCCCTAAGTGGGGAAATTGCTGAGTTACAGCAGCAAAGATGATAGTGCAAACAGAGCAATAGATGTAGTAATAAAGTGTAGCATGCAAACAATATTAAGTAACAAATATATATATATACACAAAAGAACCAATTGAATTTACATTATTGCACATATGAGTACTGGTATTGCACATTGTATGGGTTATCAGTTCTAAATCAGTTACTTCTTGAAAGTTTTTGTTATAGGTCTAAGAATTTTGACTTGTTTCTTTAAACAAATAAGAGTATACAATTCCTTGTTTTTATGTATGCATTATTTTATATAAGCTTTTGTTTTCATGTAATTCTTCTTTTTCTTTTCTGTCTTTATAAAATTGAAATACATTTTATTGTCCCTACTATTACAATGACTATATTTCAACACATAGCCTGCTTGCCCCTCCCCCACCACCCACCAACTGCAGTACCTCTACGAACAGTGTGCAGTGTGCTGAGAACAGGCATGTCCTTAAAAGAGGTAATCAAGCTAAACCACTGATCCTAAGCTGTGTGAGCCATTTGACAAATGTGCACTCGTTCATGATCTGCAAGCAACAGGGGAAACAGCGTTTGACCCACTCTCTAATCTAAATCTGAGGACGTTTACTGACAACACACAAGCAGACATGGAAAAAAAGAGTACTAATATTATCAAAAGGTGCAACATCACAGATCACACAGAGCAGCCTTTAGATTCGGCTTGTAACACCATCTACAGCATAGCAGACATGAGGTATGACACCAGTGTGACTAAAAGCATTACAACTGTAGCCTGTTTGACATTGAGCAACAAATTTGAGAGCTGTAGTGAGACTTTAAGCTGCACCGAAGAGACGTGTTCTCTATCTCATTAGGGAGAATCAGTCCATCTGTGGCAAGAGTCACGGGCAAACGACTTGCACACTTTCACATCCTCACTGGTTTTCAAATAGATGGGACACGACGTCTCCCTGCTCCCTTCCTCTATCTGTGCGCACGTGTACACTTGTGCATTTGTGCGTGTAGTCAAGTGTGCACCCACACATACACCAGAAAGGTGAGGTTTACTAAATGAGTGTGCAGGCTGTGTCATCACGGCAGCATCTGAGAGAGTGAGGGAAGGTGTGGAGGGAGGAAGAGAAAGAGAGGGGCTCAAACGCTGCAGGCTGCTTCTTTGCTGGATAATAGAGGTCACTATTTTAATGTCTGTCAATTCCTCCTGTCATGACAAGCCACTTTAGGTTAAGCCGGTTCTCAGCTTAGCAGGCTCATTCCCACTTCTTCACTGCAACTAAAGCACCTCCTCCTCCCTTCCTACACAAGGTACTAAGCTGACTACGATCATGTGTGACAGGGGGAGGCTTCCAACAGAAAGCACAGGTGTGTCAGGGTCACATCATACATTTCCACTGCATGTCTTTGCGAAGAGAGAAATAAATTAAGAGACAGGGGAAACAGGAAGCCAAAAGAGGAAAGAGTCTCTGACCTTTGAGTTGCCTGGCCTGCAAGCACTCTGGTTTGAGCTCAGCCTGGGCTCCCCATGGTGGACCTGCCTCAGCTGGAGGGATATGACTGGGCTCCTGTTCAACACACAGAAACACAAACAAGACAATAAGAGAAACATCTAATACAGAAATATCATCCCTACTTGGGAGGAGAGGACACCTCTGGGTTCAGAAAGAAAACGCAAATGCAGCTGTTATTCTGTAAAACAAAATTCAATAATGCATGCTTTATCTTATGATAGTCCATTTGAATTATTACGTATTTCAGTAGAGATCGAAACCTCACTAAATTCAAAAACCCCAGGGTTTCCA
Organism: Gadopsis marmoratus; assembly: GCA_036023855.1. Classification (NCBI taxonomy): domain Eukaryota; kingdom Metazoa; phylum Chordata; class Actinopteri; order Centrarchiformes; family Percichthyidae; genus Gadopsis; species Gadopsis marmoratus. The sequence continues at coordinate 9,324 of JAVQJF010033893.1, read as the reverse complement.
ACATTCTACGGTTTCAACATAAACATGTTCCTTTTTTGCATTGCGGTAGTGTTAGCAGACACAAACCAAAGCATATCCACACGGTTAAAGGCAAGAGAGCCGAATGGTTTCCTAGGTGCAAGAGAGCCTGAAAGCATCAGGAAGGAGTGCAGTCAGACAGAGGGAGAACAGGTTCAGCTACGCCTTGGCTGAAGCCGATGACCTGGTTTAAACTCTTTAAAAATACTTTCTGGCCACATCTTGGAAACTCACTAAATTTATAAACAGCAAAATATACCTCCTGACCTCCCTCTGTCCCCTGCAGTGATGATGATGGAAAATGTAGCAGTATACTGAGCTGAGGTGGAGTTAAGTGATATCCCCTAAAGGACTCAGAAGGTTAGAACCACACTGCCACAGGGAAGAGGAGGGGGCTGGGACAACACACCCATGGCAGCGACATTTACCAGCGGATCAGCCTTCGGCCCTCGGCGATGAGGTCTGCTGGGCTCCATTTGAGCCCCCTCTACCCACCACTCAGAGCTCATCTGCTCCACCACCACCTCCCCGGGCCTGTGCTCCATGGGCTCCACGTTGTCATCTGTACCGTACTCCACGTCAATCTCCATCTCACGACAAATAGGTGACCTCAGAGTGTGTACTGTTTTGCTGACTGGGTAGGGTCTTGGCGGGGTAAGACCATAGCCGGGGTTGGCTGCCGCGGCGACAGCCATCTGACTCCTGAGCATGGCCTCCCTCCTAAGGCGGTCCCCTAGCCCTTTTAGCATTACTCTTTCTTTGCTGATGGGAGTCGGCTGGGGAGGACAGTGGGCTGAGTCCCGCCTGCTGGTGGGACCATCATATAAACTCATGTCTTCTTCTTCAGGATAACTGATGGTGTCAACTGTGTCTGCGTAGTGCACCCTGTGCTGCATCTTAGGCTTGACCTGCAAGGGTCCATGTCTGAGTAAAGGCTCTTTGGTTAGGAATCTGGGATCCCAGTTGAAGTGATGATGGTGAGGGGGAATGTGTGAGTGTGGGTTGGGGTGATGATGCTGGGGGGTATGGTGGAGGTGTTCTGAGTCTCTGGGGCGAAGCTGCCTGGGCCTGGGCCGAGGCTGACTGTGGTGGGTTAAAGACTCTTCTTGACTGCTATCTTCCTCTTCTGTCACCTCAGGAATGCTGAACAGCTGCTTCCTTAGGGAGACCTGAGGAGGCAACTTAAGGATCCTCTCAAGAACCTCCTCATCACTGTCTGGAGGATCCGACTTGCATGACTACAAGGGCCACAGGTCAAGGCACGCAAGAACGGGTTGGTGATCACGGGATATCATATTGTTCAGTGAAAATAAGTGAAGTGCAGTGAAAAGAGACGACAACCCGGCCATGCAAGGGAAAGAGAAAAGAAAGAGGAAGAAAAAACAAAAAGAATCTCAATCACGCATGCACAGAAATATGACAGAAGAAACTATAAATGAGAAGTTAACTATGCAAGACAAACTGAAATAAGTGTATTTCATTCAAAAAGCAGAACTCACAAAGTGCTTGTGCAAATTTGGGTTTGTATGGTCACAACATGTGTAGTGCACCCATTCCTTTACCCTGTTAGCTCCAACGGTATAGCCCCTGCCCTGTGCTTCGCCGAGGTGGTCAGAGTAAAGGTCCTCCTCCTCCTCCTCCAGGATGTCAGACAGATCTGAACGGCTGTTGTCTGCGTGGTAGTCACTGGGAGGCTCCACCAGCCCTCTGCTGTAGCTCTGCAAAACAATACGACAACATTCTCTCAATTCACTCTGTGAATTTATCTTAAACTTTAAATCCTTCGTAATCATTCCATTGAGTATTGAGTAAAATAAATAAGTCTGAATAGTAAAAAAAAAAAAACATGTTGCAGACACAAAAGCACATTTGAAACAAAGCTGTACTGCAGAATTTATTAGATATGCAAGACAAAGCTTTGTTTAGCCCTTTTCTGGCCTTGGACCAATGCATACACCTTTGAGAAACAGTGCAGGTCAAAGTTCACTTGACTTAACTTAACTTCCCATTACTTAGGCTTCCGTAATATGTGAGCAAAATATCAAGAAGTACATGCTCAAATCTTTGTATTATGCACTGTCTCCATTAATAATACCCATCAGGATTAAAGTTGTTTGAAGTTGCTTTACAAGTAACTAAATAATTATATTTTAATCAGGGTTTCTTTAAGACATTTTTAATAGCCCATAGAATGCCATTTAACACCTGGTGTACATTCACATTGGCCAAAGTATGAAAGTATGATTTAAAACATAGCGTTGATATGGCAAAGAATTATTTATTATTATGAGGTAGTATAAAGCAATAATTTCTAATGATATAATTAATTCAATTAACACAACCTGGACTTGGATAAATGGATTAACCAATCAAACATAATTAATTCATTTAAGTTGTTTCTAAAACTGACAACTGTCCATTATGAGACAATGAGCTCATAATGAGCTAACTACTAGCAGTAATGACAGCATTACAGATCTGATGGTGCTGACTGAAACTCTATAAAGGCCTTTTTAGGCCTTCTTAGGCCTTGTGAGTTTGAGAAACCTAAATTAAATGATTTTTAAGTCTTTTCAAGATCTGCAGATACCTTCAGATACCTTCTCCTCCTTCAAGTCTGATATATTTTACAAACTAATGAACTTTGATGGACATTATGACATTCCCTTAGATCAATACCTTATCAAATAGCTGAACAGAACCAAGCTTGATTGAGTCAATCTATTTAATGTATAACCATTAAATATATTACATTAATGTTTATGAGTAAATTAGACAACACCTCTGGAGGGCTCAACCAAAATTGCCCCTTTCAGTTCAGTTGTCAGTAGTGGTCGGACTCAGCTACATAAACATGCTACATTCATTGTTGTAGTGAAGAACGCACTATTTTCAAATAGTGTCAACTAATTAGGGCTGACCTGCTGCCTGCTACAGTACGCTGGTTCTTGGTCCTGTCTCAAGAACTCCTCAATGGACACCAAACGAGTATTCTCTTGTTCCTCCTCTACCTCAGAATCCAGAGGTGAAGAGCTGGGGGGTCGGAGGATGTTAGTGTCTTGAGGGTTAAGGAGGTCTGATATTGGAGCTTTGGGTGGAGTAGGGATGCGCTCAGGGGTCCCGAGCTTGGCACTGGGGTCTTCAATGAACTCTGTGATAGATGGGAAAGGACGCATCCTTTCAGGGCTGTCGGTGTCTCTGCGCTGCTCCAACACTGCTGCTGCTGTTACCGCTGCTTGAGCAGGTTCTGGTGCTGCTACTGGAGATGGATGAGGTGCTGAGGTGGTGGGGGAGGTCACATTAACCTGAAGAGGAGAAATATAGTCAATACAATGCTATTTAATTAACCTGTCACTCCCCCCCATGTTGCCATGGAGTCAGTGATTTAGCTGTGGGCAACAACTGGAGCCCTGTGTATTTAGGCTATATTTGTTTACATTACAGCAAATTGGCACCATTAAAAGGATACTGAATTAGCTATTAGTGGTTCCTGTCTGCACTGCCTGATACTAAAGAAAAACATTATGGTTCTCAGGCAAGTTCCAGTGTTATATAGAGTGTCTTTTTTCTATGATTTCTAAGCAGACTCATGGACGTTTATCTATGATGAACAAAGAAGATAATGGTATCACCAGAAAGTGTAAGCCATACTGAATCTAAATCTGGGTATTATGTCTGTGTTCAAATTTGACCGAATTCTGACTCAGAGGTGTGTGAACTTTGGCGTAATTGCACAAATCGGTTGCTAAGGGTTTAAAGTACCTTAATTGAGCTGTGTCACTGCTGCAGCTCCAGCTGGTGACTGTGTTGGTGAGCAGGCTAAATCAGTGGCCCAAACTACTATACCTAACTTCTAATTGTTTTTAGAACACTGGCAGCACCCGTCCCTTTCACCTCACACAGTATCTTTGCCTCTGCGCTCTCCATTCAACCCTCAGTTTGAAAACCTCTGATCTGAAAAAATATAAAGTTGTGACCTCTAATATACACAGTAGGAGGATGACAGAGTGTGGATTACCACTGGAGTGATGGTGGAGGTTTCTGGTAATGTGGCCTCACACACCTCCAAGGCAGCAGTAGAAGAGGGGTTGGCCCAGGCCTTCACATATGAGGCAGTTGAAAGATCTTCGGAGTAGAGAACATGAGGAGGGTTGGCAGCAGCCTCCACTGTGAGGCCAGTGATGTGTGTGTCTGATGGCAAAATGCTGGGCAGCATGGAGACTTTGGCAGCGGAGTTCCCGTAGGACGGTGAGGGTGGGTTACTGGGACCTGCGGGGGTGCAGGGTAGGGGTGGCACAACTGGGGCGGTGACTGCTGGACCTGCCATGATGGCAGCCAGCTTGGAGGGCACACTGACTGGCAAAGAGTCACAGGACTCCCCATGGGCGGACATGGTGCGGACAGTTAGCTCCTGAGCTGCCAGCAGGGACTGGATCTGAGAAGGGCCCAGCAGGGCACTGCCGGCTGTTGGGGAAGACACCTCCAGCACCTTGAATAGGAGGACAGCAGGTACATTTTTAAAATATTGAATAATATCATATTGACATAATAAAACTGTACCAGCTTACAAAAAGCCATAGACAGAAAGATATATAAGTTCTTGCCTTTTTCTTGTCAGCATAAATAGTGTATCCAGTGACACGGACTCCGTTGGAGGTCCCTGCTGCATCTATAGTGACTGGCAGCCAGCTGATGAGGGCGATCCCCGGGGAGGGACCGTGCTCCAGCTGTACATCCAGAGGAGCATCAGGGGGACCTGCAGGGATTTTAAGCATCACACCACAGGCAGTGGCAAGCCAAAGATAGACATGTTATTATATTAACGTAGGGCCAAATGATTCACTCATACTGAAAATACAGTGCTGAAATGATTATCACAATAGTCACATGCTTCTACCACAAAAAAGTCATCTAACACTCTAATGGGACATTAAGAAATTTAGAAACCATATACCTGGGGTCCCAGAGTGTGGGCATGAAACTTAAGCAAATTTGAATGATCATACAAGAAAAATACAACTCAAATCTAATGCGACAGCAATCACAAATACGCATTTTACAGGCCTACGGTTTCATGAAAAATAAAATATTATTGACTGGGAGGAACAGAAGGGCAAAGTGACACCACAAAGGATGTTCAAAACTCAACATCACGCAACATCGGTGAGCCAGTTCTCACCAAAATACCAAATCCTCTCTTTGAACCTCCCCCTTTACTCGTATGCGATGCATTGTTGGGCAGGAAAATGTCAAACAAAAGGGCAAAGTGTACTTCAAGTTTAAAATACTTGCCACAATAATAGAACCACTTCTATCTAAATCATGTCATGTCATCAGGAATACTTAATCAGTAGCTGTGGTGGAGGGTGGCCTCTGTCATGACCAATCAAGTCACCTATTTTCGTCCTTTTAAAAAAAATGGAATCTGTGCCAAGGTGCTTTGGCTATTTAGTAAAGGAGAGGTGAGTCACAGCATCTCACAAAAGCAGCTCTCATGAATAAACTGATATTGTTTGATGTTGTGGGAGGTACAAAATCACCACTGCTGAATATAAGACCTCTTAATTTGGACTGTAGCATACAAAACATTGGGTTAACATGTGGTTCTGCTAACTGTGTTGTTGTAATTCAAGAACTGCTGCCCAACGGTAATATTCAGTAATATACAGAACCAGCTGCGGACTGTTTTTATATTACCCACACAATGCTTTGGAGAGCTTCTGAATAGGATCTCAGATCCCTTTCTTACACACACACCCACACACACATACAGAGCTACAACAACACTTTTAGTTGATGAAGTTCAGATCAACATAATAGTCTAACTGGGATATCTGTGGATTTCTTTTTTATACTGAAAATTAGCTAATGTTTGATGGAAGTACATCAGAGTGTAAGGGTACTTGTGTATTGCATTTTCCACTCATTGCTGCAAAAGATTCAAATTGCAATATTGAATGTGTACATGTGTCATTTTATGCTGTAACTTAATTATGTTTGAATGTATCTCCTATACCAATAATTTACTTCCAAATTGCCACACTGAGCCACAGCTGTGTGGAGAAAATACACATTGAATGGAATCAGCTGTTTTCGCAGAGTTGCAGTATGAGACTGCAGTTATTAGTTGTCTGAGCCAGACTGAGCCTTACATGATCTATACTCACTCTTCCAACAGAAATGTTTGGTATGATTTAATTGAATGGGGAAAAATGTGCCTAATTGACTCATGACCCATAAACTATGTGTAAGTGTAGTTAGCATGGCACCTTCAGAGAACATCTGGTATTAGATAAAATACTAAATCCTGACCTGCCATCAGTGTGGTGAAGGTGATTGTTGCGCTTCTGTGTTCACGTCGCTCCACAGGTAACTCCCATGGTGTGCGGTGCGGGCGTGCCTCCACTTTGGCTGTGTACTGCAGGCTGGGCAAGAGGTTATTGAGGCACAGCGAGCAGCAGCCAGCCTTCACCAGCTCACACTCCTCCTCATTCAAGGACACAATGTGCACATAGTTACTGTTGCTGGGCAGCCAGGTCAGGTTGGCAGAGGTGGCGGTGACCCTCTCCACACGCAGCTGCGTGGGCGCCACACATACGTCCCGACCGACCAGCATGCTGCAGCGCAGCTGGTCTGAGAGGCCCTTCTCTGTGAGGCTTTGCACTGACACACGGTAGGCCTTGAGGTTTATGTCTAGCCGCTCCAGCACCGCTTTGGTCTGGGAACCGAAGGGCACATTGAGCCGCAGCTCCTGGTCCACATACACATTATAGCTCCACACATTGCCCCACCCAGCCGGCACCAACGGAGGGTCCCAGCCGATGATGATGCTCTTGGCAAGCTGCTTGATGAGGGTGAGCTTACGTGGGTAAGGCACAATGTCCACTCCCACCTCCTCCAAATCCAAGTCCAGGCCGTTGGTGAGGGGGGCTGGAACAGCCAAGGCCGATGCTGAATCTGAAGGGGCTGAGGCAGGGCCAGAGGCAGCAGAGGCCTCTGTCCTTTCTGAGGCGCTGACGCCCATGTGGAGGTGGTGCTGGTGGCTGGCACTGTGCAGGCTGCTGTCTAGCAGGGAGTGATGGGACATGTCCCCTGTCTCTGGATGGTGTGTGCTCATGACATCATCGTCCGATACACGTTCCACAAAGTTAGAGGGGACCAGCCCTCTCCGTCCATCCATCAGCTCACCTGTAAGGAGACACGGTAAAACACTGAATACACTATGTGAAGACAGACATATGGAATTGTAGATGTTACAATTTATACTCCAGGCTTACCTTCATAGAAGCCATCATCATCCATGTCTCCATACACATAGATGTATTCTCCAGCAGTAAGTGGAAGCTCCACTTCGGGGTTGTCATTGGGGCCATCATATGGATTATAGCTGTTGAAAATGAATTTAGCAGGAAGTTACTTTGATCGCATGTGAATCAACTGTTGATGTAGTGAGTCAACTCTTGCCTTAATTTAAAACGTACCTGTATCTTGCAATGAAAACCTGAAGCTTTGCTGCTCCTCTGCTGGCTGTGTAAGGTGCCGGGGCTACATCAATGTCCAGCTCCTCTACTTCACTGGCAGTGTCCACCTGAGGACACCATGAACGGAGGGTGAATCGTCTGGACCTTCAGGCAATCCGAAAACTCCTTATATGACTGCAAATGACTGCTGTTTTTACTTTACTACAAGCTGGTAGGAAAATCTGACACAGTATTTTAATTTTCTGTAAAAACGATTCTCAAAAATCTATTTTGTAAATACAGAACTAGTTATTAGCTACCATAAGCTACTACATGACAGTGTACAATGTTCTTGTTATATGGTGAGTTAATATCAGTGAGTCACTTTCACTATGTCAGTAGAGAATCACCTTGATATCTGATTTGTGGTTACACACAACACAAGAAGAGAGGTTGTATATTTATAACACCCTGGGAAAACCTTTTTAAGGATAATCACTTACAACCACTACTGTATTACCTCCATAGTCCACAGTGGCGAGTGGATTATCTCACTAAATATGAGCTTTATTGAACTGTGGGCAGACGAGTGACTAGATGAAAAGACTGTGGCTCAGAGGGTAGGGCGGTCGTCCTTTAACCCCAGGGTTGTCCCTGGGCAAGACCCTGAACCCCCGGTGGAGGCCAGCATGGCAACTGTGTCCCCATCGGTGTGAATTAGACTACTGTTTAAGCTTAGATTACTGTTACAGTGCTTTGGGAATCATTTCAATGGTTGAAAAGCGCTATATAAGTAATAGTCCATTTACCAACATGTCTGTCATGCAAGACCAGACACGCACTCTTTGGAGACTTGGAGGCTTGCTCATGGTGGAATTGTTGGGTCTGTACATATAGAGTTGGCTTGGACTTGCTCTATATTAACAAGTGCTATGAGATAACTCTGTTATGATATCGCGCTATATAAATAAAATTGAATTGAATTGAATTGAATTGAGACATGGCACAAGAAAAATACTAAATCATGGCCGCAGATCCAAATAACTTCTCCTACGACGGACCATTAGCTAAGGAGGGCTTTTGAATCCATTAAATCCACACAAGCAATGTGATCGTGCGTGGCCGTCTTGGTAATCTTGGTGAGCAAACTGCCTGTCTATATAAAAACAAAAACAGCACAAGAGCTGCAGGCAGGAGTCCTGCACCACAACATAACCTGGGGCAACATTAAGAGATCGAAGGATAATTAATTAACAATAACCCATTCATCAAATTCAGGTTAAAAAGAAATTAATTTTGGCTAGCATACATTAAGAGTGGCTGGCAGCTTTTGACTAGCGTTTCGCCTTACAAAGTGTATATCACTAACTGATAAGTGCAGCAAATGTAACTAAAAGTAGTAGCAACTGTGTGATAAAAATTGCAATAAAGTTAATATAATATATTTAAACATATTACCATTTTGTTTTCAGTATGAGTAATACTACAGTGACAATATCTGCTCCCAGGAATCACAATTAAGAAAAACTCAACTAAAAGTTTTAATAAAAGCTCATAATCTTAGTTGTGCTTTTATGTCATTTTGTCTACTTTTTGTAGACCCTGCGTAATAACATCAACATGTCCAGAGAGTGGAAAGTGCAGATGAAAGCCTTTTAGCTAAATATGACACATTTGCATCCTATTGTATGTTAAATGGACTCTTTCTTATATAGCTCTTTTCAACTGAAACGGTTCCCAAAGCACTGTAACAGTAATCTAAGCTAGAACAGTAGTCTAATTCACCCATTCACACACCGATGGGGACACAGTTGCCATGCTGGCCTCCACCAGGGGCAACTTGGGG
>JAVQJF010033887.1:0-11965 GCA_036023855.1 Gadopsis marmoratus | reverse complement strand
AATCACATTATTCTAAATATAATTCAATTCAATTTTATTTATATAGCACTATATCATAACTGGCTGAGAGGATAGTGTGGTCGTCCATTAACCCCAGGGTTGGTGGTTCGATCCCAGCTGCCCACATGTCGAAGTGTCCCTGGGCAAGACACTGAACCCCGAGTAGCCCCCGGTGGAGGCCAGCATGGCAACTGCGTCCCCATCGGTGTGTGAATGGGTGAATTAGACTACTGTTCAAAACTTAGATTACTGGTACAGCGCTTTGGGAACCGCTTCGGTTGAAAAGCGCTATATAAGAAAGAGTCCATTTACCATTTAAGTTAATTAATAATGAAAGAACATTTAGCATGACTGTAACCAGACTAGCTGCTGTTGGACTGATGTAGAGTGTCTGTTGTCAGGAAAACAAACAGTTGATTCACTGTAATTCTTTTAATAACATCATTTTGAAACTTTGTGCTGGTGGAGGACAACAAGTCATTCCAAGTCAAAAGTCTTAAATCCAAAATTGACTTTTCCAAGTCTGAATTCATGTGATTCATGGTCCATGCCTACTGTATGTTCACAAATACAAAAATTACAGCCAGTTTTTTCAATTCAATTCAATTATGTTTTATTTATATAGCACATATCAAACTTATCTCATAGCACTTGTTCATAGGGAGCAGGTCTAGACGGACTCTTTATGTACAGAGACCCAACAATTCCCACCTTGAGCAGCACTAGGAGACAGTGGCAAGGAAAAACTCCCTATTATCAGGAAGAAACCTTGAGCAGAACCAGAACCAGGCTCTAGATGGGCGGACATCTGCCTCGACCAGTCACATTTTAAATTAATCCTTTCATAAATCTTCACTTCAGGATGAATAGATGTCGATGAGCTCATTCCCCACTTTTTCCCTCATGTAGACGACCCATGCATGCATCTTTTTTCAGTATGAAAATCTAAGTTACTTTTGGAAAGTGTTCCTCAATGCCCTGAGCTAACTTTGTTATGATATGGTATTTGATATGATACTGTATATAAATAAAACTGAACTGAATTGAAATTCATGCTTCAACCAGTGAGGTAAGGAATTGAATGCATTTTTGTTTTAGTTCCTTAACTGAATTATCTTCTGGTGCTGGAAATCTGATTTGATTAAATGTCAGCACAATCGTGAGAAAATGTGACTTATCAATAAATAAATGAACATTTCGCTACTCTAACACAAACCTGTCTGATCTGTCAGATGATGCAGTGTACGTTAATCCAACACATAATCCATCTCCACCATCAGTAGTCTTGGCTCCTCATGTTGAAGCATACAGGTTATTAATTACAGTGTAGTGTGGACTGTTCTCTGTGGTAATCCATCTACCACAGTAACATCATTAGGGAAATCCAGGGGTAAAGTAATTACTGATGATGCATCCACAAGCCTGGCAATTCTCAGTGGACTACAGCACGTCTGAGACAAAGGTTAATCCAATGCGTTACTCCAGACTGAAGGTGACATGTGTCTGCTGTGTCATCTGATCTCCAAGTCTACAAGCACATAATGAGGCAAGTGTGTGTCCCTGTGTTTTTGCAGTGTGACCTTGACAGCTGGTTTGGGACACTGAAGCTGGGAGATGATGCTGATGAAATGTGTCTGGTCGATGGCCAACAATCTGTGTAATGATCAGAGGTTCACAGCAGGGTTTCAGTGGAACAATCAATACAGGTCCTGCTGGCAGGGGGGTGACATTGAAAGGAGATGGTGTCAAACTGGTTCCATGTAGACACATCAATGTACCCAGCATTGTGCAGCCACACTATGTTCCAAGCTCAAGGTTCACTACAAGGTTTGGAAACAGTTACTGGAAAATTGACTTGGAAACATCAATCTCACTTTGTCATTTTCTGGAATAATGTAGCTTTAGTGTCTAAATGTCTTTCAGTTTGAAAATCTCCCGCAAAGACGAATGACAATAAGTAAGTGGTGACTTTGTCCAATCTAATCTTTTTTTCTGTTTTAGTCCCACTTTGGCTTAATTTCACGGTTGCTTATGAGTGATTATATCAAATCGATATGATTTTCTACAGATCCAGGCAAGATTCAATTAGGTGCGTTCTGTTATCGGCTGTTTTGTTTCAATGACACCTGATTTATTAACTGTCAATAAATGTCAGAATGTTTTAATTTTGGATCAAGGTGGCCAGGGGAAAGGTGTAAGTGACTTTGAGAAAGGGTTTAGAGCTCAATGAACTGTTTGATGAGTATGGGAACACTGTGAGTGCACAGCCTCCAGACCTCAACCCAACTGGACACCTCTGGGTGACGGCTCTCTCCACCACCATCATCAAAACCAAATGAGGGAATATCTTTAGAAAGAATGCAGCAGAGTTTAAAGACTTGGAGAATCTATGACAAGCAGCACTGCAACTGTTCTAGAGGCTTGTGGTGGAACCATAACTTATGTTGGGTTTTACTTTCTTTTGTCATCCTCAGGTCCAAGTGAAACCACTGGTCAACTGTGTTGCTGTCAAAGTCAGACTGCAAACCTTTTATGAACTCATCAAATTCATTACTCAGTTACGCTGACTACAAGTAGTCTGACCAGAGTCAACACTGCAGCTTAATGGTAAACAATGCTGCAAATCTACAAAGTTCTCTGAATGAATGTGTCAAACCTCCAGGACAGCTGCAGCTAAAGATGGAGTATGTCTGCTCCTCCTGTCAAAGTGTCCCTGAGCAGGACACTGATCCCCAAATTGGTCACAGTGGATACCATGCAAACACCTGTGTGTGTGTGTGTGTGTGTACTTGTACATCTATCTTTGTGAGAACCAATTTGAGTTTTAGACCTTGGGAGTGAGGACAGAAACTTAAAAGGGTTGTTTGAAGAAGGTTCAGACCTGGTTTTAAGGTTCAGGTTATGAATTAGGTTTAGTTTGGGGTTAGGCATTTAGTTGTGATTAAGGTTAGGGGCTAAGGAATTCATTATGTCAATGAAGGTTCTCTCTCTCAAGTATAGAAGTACATGGTTGTGTGTGTGCTTGAACTGGGGAATCAGACTCAACTTGTAAGTGCTTTGTTGCTATGGTAGAAAAGGGCAATACTGTATATGTATAGTCTAATTGTATTGTCTGACTGTTTAATTGCTTGTTTAAAAAGGTGTACCCTGAACTTGTATTAATAATAAATATTAGACGGACCAAACACCTTCATGTCTTTCTTTACTGTAGCTTTTGAGAATGAGACTTGATTAAAACTGTCAATTCAGTCCTGTAACTGCATTCAATTTCGAATATCAAAATAACACAGAAATGACTATTATCCCAGGACACCCGTTGAACCACCACACCATCTCGAAACATGTGGAATCTCAATACAGTAACCTCCCAAAACAACTTCCATCACAGCGTTGCTGAGCAAGGCACCAAACCCTCACCTAACTGTGGAGCAACCCATCGGCAGAGAGTCTGCCATTCTTCATCTACAGATATCATTACGCATGTATTACTGTCGATTAACTTTCCCACTCAGACCGACACTTTAGACTGAGCATCTTGTTCACAAAACGCCTCCTGTTCAGAGCCTCACCTCCAGGAGGAGGGAGGGAGGGAAGCGGTGACGGTTTGAGGGGGCGGGGACACCACGGGAGAAAATATGGAGGTGGTCGAATCAAGTCAGACAGAAAATGCTACAGCATATACGGATCTTCGATATTACCTTCAAAATAAAAGCATTATGGTTAGTGTTCCAATATGTATCAAAATCAATTCATTAAGTTAGATTTGTACAAGATATTACATTCTTGCAAGCTGTCTGCTGAAGCGCCATCAGTGTCTTTGGATTTACAAATTGCCTTCATGAAACACTTTTTACAATTTTTCTGCTCACTCACCATTTCTCACACATACACACACTCTAGCCTGATGGCAGCCAACCAGCTACCATGCAAAGTGACACTTTTTCATGTAGATAGGAGGAGCCTGGGGTCAAGCTGCCAACCCTGCCATCAGGGGATGAGACTGTCTACCTCCTGAGCCGCAGCCACCTGCCCTTGTGAGTGTAATCATTTAGTAGACTCCATAGAGGCGATTAATAAAGCCTCTGAAGCTCATGAACTGTCAAAGTAAACTTAGTTGTAAGCTTATATAACTTGTCATTTATTCACATGTTAATCATCTATTCATAATCATTTGATTGTATACATATTAATATGTATTAATTATATCCTTGTGTATATAATTAGATATTAGTTCCAGTTTTGCTCATGTCTCTCATCTTGAACTTTCACCTAGTTGCCTGTGTTTAAGTCTCTGTGTGTGTGCAGATTGAGCAACATGACTCTCATATAGGAGGTGAAAAACATCAGCTACATGGTGGACGTGCAGGTCCTGGTGTGGAGGTGTTTCTGCTCAGCAGACCTTAAATCGAGTTTCTGTGTGTGTTGTAAACATCCTCTAGGGCCAAACTTACCTGACATGTACAATGACCAAAGGAAATGGGTTTCTTCTGTTTCCAGAATATTAAAGAAGCTGTGTTCTGGTATCTTTAGTTTGAGATAGCTTTTGACTGCTGACCGTCTATCTCTACAATACATACAATACATCTTTATCAATGACCGGTAGGTGTTTCCTGTGTTTTGTTAAACTCTATAAGCAAAGGCAGTTTTTTCCACGACAGAACCTGCTGTATGGTTACATAGACCCCAAATCTTAACTCCAGGTCCACTTACTAGTTTTTTCCATAGCTATCAATCGCATCTCAAGGTCTTCATCACTAAATGGAGTTTACTCAGTTGTTATGGATATGGCTCATTTGTCATCACATCATCTCCCTGACAACTGGGCAACTCTAGCCACGACTAAAGGCCATAAAATACAGCCGAAAGCTCTGGAAAGACTCTTGAGCAGACCTTGAGATATTTTATATTTCATATAATTTCAAAGGTCAAGGGTGAATGTTTATGCTCAACTATGCTGAGAAGTAATAGAGTGTAAACCCATGTAACTTGCTATAAATTCAGTGTCTTTATGGGTTGACTTAAATGTAGCAAATGTGGTGTAACTGACTTGACAGTATGTTACAGTAACATTTTATACAAACACTGGTTCTGTAACAGGGGAAGCCCATCTGAAGCGTTTTGGTTTTATTATCTGTGATGAAAACAGAATCACTGAGTATTCAGTCAACCTCCAGCCTTCAGTATCCATCTGATCCCAATGATCAATTATCATTCAAATATTCCGGTTCCGTGTCCTCTGCGGAAAACACCCAAGACCAGCAGAGACAGAAGCAAAACGTTCGTTTAAATTAAACTTTATTTGCTCCATTGTTCTCCCTCTTGATAAAGCACGTTTGGAAATAAAGGTTTTATTTTAAGAGTGACCGGAAGTGTTGTGTTGAAATGTGTGCGGCTTGACGGTGAAGCGGTTCCGTGTCTTCTGCGGAAAACACCCAAGACCAGCAGAGACAGAAGCGAAACGGTGGTTTGTGTTCCCGTCGAGGCGACATTTATTAGCATTTTTGTATTTTTTTAATTTGTTCCAGACTGAAGTAGAATATAAATGCAGGCTGCTGTGTGTCGGGCCGGCTGACACAGCCACATCTGTCTAAATGGAATAACGTTAGCACCCAAAGGAGACGCAAAAGCTGCCTCTGGACACGGTAAGCGGATGCAACCGTAAATATTATGCACATGTTTTTCACAGCATCTGGAAGAATGGGGAGAAACATCCGCTTTCAGCATTTCAGGTGAATGGAAGTCAGACAGCAGACACTGTAACTGGACAGCATAGAGCCGAAGTGAAAATCAGAATCAGAGTATCCGTCAGATACACATAGTTCAGCTCAGAGATGCTAAAGCAGCCGTCAAACAATTGACATCTGTCCTCCGTGTCACCTCAGAGCGCTCAGACACGTACAGCTCGGACCCTGTGCTTCTTGTGACAGCCAGCTGCAGTGTTTTCAGTTCTTCCAGCTGTGTGTCTGGCAGCGCGCAACATGTAGCTAGGCAACATTAGGCCCACAGCATAGAGCCTGGCCCCTCCATCGAGAGACCCTGACGCACAAACCTCTGCCTCGATTCATCGGCAAAAGTGCAAACCGCGTAAAATATTACTCACGCGTTTTCAAAGCTTAGGAGTCATTTTCAAACTGGGCATATAAATGAGACGCCAACTTGAAATGCTCATCTTACGTTTAGGTCATTCAACCAACAGCCAGTCACCTCAGTGTGGGCATATTCTGAGCAGGATGCTGAGCAGGGCCTGGCCAAATGTGATTGAAAAAAAAACAATGTTTGGTGGGTTAGATGCAGGTCCAAGTCAAGTGTCCCTTTTTAAAATATGTGGAGTGTCTTCAGTGGCGTTCTGCTGGGAATAGAAAACCTGTAATCAACAGCCAGATTTTGACAGAGATTAGGGACTGTACTGTACCTACCCTGATCATCATGTTTTGTTGAATGCACAAGAAAATGCCTCAAATGTGTGTTGCCTGATTAAGCCATGGTAAATTTCTTCCTAATGTGTCCCTGTTTATTCAGGCCATGTGAGGTGGGACTATGGAAGGCCAAAATGCAAAGAGCTGTCCAGCGCAGAAGGATTATGGAGACGGAGGAAGTACATACAGACGCAAGCTTAGCTGATCCAATGTTAATTAACTCAACAACTCTGACACGGTTAAGTACAAAGGTGGAAAGGAACTGGTGAACAGTCGCACTTGTACTGCTGAATGAGCAAACAAGAGGTGCACATTCTTCGGATCACCTTGCTGAGGAAGAGTAGGCGTGCTCACTCTGTGCATGACACAGGACTAAACGGAGTCAAATGACAGCATTGGATAAGCGACCTCAGCTGCAGCTATGTAAGAAGATATCTCACCAATGTACAGGTTCTGACAATTGACACGCTGCTGTGATTCCAGGCCGCACATGTGGGCTCTCAGGAAGAAAAGGAGGTTCCTCGGCAGGTGATGTATACCTGAGAGTTTGGTCTACTCCTGTAGGACGACAAACCGCTTTTCATTTTTTATAGAAAGGAGGAGGCAGGAAGCAAAGCAGAGTGTTCGCCATGCCACGAAACCGAGCCTTTTCGGAGCCAGAGTTCTCGGCGGAGTATTCGGCGGACTGCTCGGTGACGCTGCCTTCTGACCCCGGGCAGGCGGTGGGGCGAACACACGAGGTTACAGTTCGGAGTTCAGGATGCTGCCTCTGCCTGCCGCGATTCATGCGCCTTACCTTCGCGCCCGAGTCTCTGGAGAACCTCTACCAGACCTACTTCAGACGGCAGAGACACGAGACCCTGCTGGTGCTCGTGGTATTCGCCGCCCTCTTCGACAGCTACATCATCGTCATGTGTGCGGTGGTCTACACTACGGACAAACTGGCTTCTGTTTTAGTGGCATCAGTGGGACTGGCAGCAGATATTATCCTCTACCTGCTGTGCCGCTTCGGGCTGCTTCCAGACCGCATCTCTAGGCGGGTGGTGCCCTACGCCCTGTGGGTACTCATCGCAGCTCAAATATTCTGCTACCTGGGTCTGAACTATGCTCGCTTCCACCAGGCCAGTGACACGGTGGGCTGGCAGGCTTTCTTCAGTTTCTCCTTTTTCCTGACTCTGCCTTTGAGGCTGACACCCATCGTGCTCATCACTACTGTATCCTGCGGGGTCCACACTCTGGTTCTGGGCGTCACCATAGCCCAGCAGCAGCAGGAGGACATCCAGGGGGCAGCACTAGGCAGACAGGTAAGAGTGGGACGGGAGGGGAGGGGCAGGTGGATTGTTGTCCTGAAATGCAGTTAGTTTCCTGTGTGTAATCTCATGTAGCCAGACCTCCAATCATCAGACCTACAGAAGTCTTTAGGACTTAGTTTGAACACAAAAGTGGGTTCACAGATGCAGTAGTAGGCCAAAAGCCAACCACAGCTGCTGTTTTCAGAGGAAAATGTTTTCACAAGCTCAGCCAATCAAACTGCTGCCTCGGGATTTTTAAAGGTCACATGTAGGGCTACAGACTAGGCTAGGGAGTCATTATTACATATATGATACCTGAGTTTTGGCATTGATACTAAATTGATGCCACTGACAAAACAACTTTGACACTTACTGGCTTGTTCTGGAGCTTTTGACCATCTCACATGGTCCTCACCAGCACATGTAGTTTGCTCATTATTCTCAGTAACATCCATGTTGACCTCAAAGTTTAGACACTTCATTATTGACCTTGGAAGCAGCAGCTGAAAAAACTATGTCATCTCAAGGTCCACTTACCCCTTTGTTCTGGGACTTTTGACCATTATCACATGTTCTTCATCAATACATTTTTGATTCCAGACTTTAAGAAATACAAAGCTGGTTTTTGACAAACTTGATATTAATACTACCAGACACTTTCACAGTAGAGGCAGCCAGGTAAGTTGGGGAGAAATGATGCAATAAAGGTCCCCAGTTTGAAGTGAATTAATTAAAAAAAACACTATTTCAATATTTTCTTGTTTACTACTCTGAAGTCTCTTTAAAACTAACTTTTTCTCTAAAACAAATTTATTGTCCTGCAATAAATCCTCTTTTCATTAAGGTTCTAATGTTTGTCTGAATGGCATTATACTCAGAGGTGTTTCTGCCTCCCCTCATTGATTTTAAATGTGGTATACAAAATAATAGAAACGCTTCTCTGTATAATGTAATACAATTCAACTTAGGTAACCCTGATGACATCAGTGTGACATCATTAGTGTTGTTATTACAGACTTAACTAGGAATCAAAAAGTGAGACGTGAGGTTGGTTAAAATCTTATTTACTGAACTTTTACTTTGTTTTTTCCTTTGAGTTTTCTGATGCATAATTTAAGTTAATTTTAATGATTTGATTTATAAGAACTTTTTAAATTGGGCGATATATTCATTGAAATGAATTCTGCTTGCATACTTCAGATTTCACAAGCTTTACATAAAGGAACAGAAATGAGAGATGTAGCTTTTTACAGCCTTTTTTATAATAATAAACTTTGTTTTTAAAAGGTGCTATATAAATAAAGTTTAAACTGTGACATGCTTGGCACAGACCTGCATGTGTGTCGACTGGCACAGTCCAGAATGGCCTGTCTCACATGAAGACAGAGACCCTAACCTTAAACCACCAAAACAAAAAACCAATTGCACGTTTTTAAATGTATATTAGCATTGTTCCATAATTTAACCCCAGCAATAGAAATACATCTCCTTTTAATACCTTTTTGAGCTTTATGTTCTGTAAACTTACAAGTATTTCTCAAGTCATATTTGCTCTCCTGTATGGAAACAAGCGTTTGTACACAGTCTGGGTATAATTTTGATTTAGCGCTAAACATTATTTGCATAATTTTATAATATACCAAATCCTTGAATTTCATAACATGATAATTTACAAACAGTGGATTAGTGTGATCATAATAACCAGCCTTATAAATAATATGTTAGCTCGTTTTTGTCGTGAAACTACTGAAAAAAAAAGAAGAAAGGGAAATGGTGTTTGTTGAATGCTGGACTGGACTTTTAGGTGTTTGCCTTTATTACAAATGTCAATGATGTTTTCTTATTTCTAGATCAGAACCCAGACGTTCCAGTTCCACATATATTGAGAGAATGACTAACATATTAATTTGGTCTTTTCATGGGATTTGTTCACAGTAATACACAGTACAATACACAGTAATAGTAGAATAATGCGTGAGTCTAAAGGGGCTTTCAGTGAAAACAATGGAGTCGGTGGTGGCAACCGCTCACTGTCTGAAAGAACCATAAAAATTAATAATGAGTCTAAATGTGATCTATAAACCTGTACATGTAGATAGAAATCAGTTAGTGTGTTTGTACTGAGCAGAAAGAGAAACAGCTGTAGAAAAATCTAGATGGTCTCACACTGAATCCTCACAAGCCATATACAACATATCTGGAGCGATGACTGCGTTCAAGGCCATGTACTCTTTGGACATTGACATTTCAGGATTGTTTACAGCTCTCTCACTCGCAGTGTTTGGTTAGTGTTAGGCTCAAAAGCTTCAGTCTGCCTCCTTATTGGACAACTTTTATCCTTTAGACCCTTTCAGTAAAAGGTCAGACACCCCCTCTGAACGGTCAGAGGATCAAAATGACGAGCCATCAAAATGTTTACATGCACACAAGAGACCAGATTACAGATTAGAAATCGGGTTAATCAGACAACATTTTTGCATCCACTGTAACAGTTTTTATTGTAAAACAGGGGATCTAAAGCAATATCTATTGACAGTACACAGTACCACAGCACATTCATGTTTTATGGGATAGATGTGGCCCACTTTGAGACCATTTTCACACCATGAGCAGCTTAGTTTAAGCATTGCACTGTTTATAGACTCTAATGAGACAATTTAGGGTCCTACAAATGTTTTTAACAGGCTCATCATGTACTTTGAGCTCCTTGGTAATTCCTTTCATAAGGTTTTGATGAGGTAACATACAGTAGCAGCTACGGCTGTGCATTTATATATACATAAAATATATCTATATAAAATATAAAAAAAATCCCCTCTCACCCCTTCGGGCGGTCTATTCCTCCTTCAAGCTCAGGTCCTCTACCAGAGGCCTGGGAGCCTGAGGGTCCTGTGCTTCGTTTTCCATCGTTTGAGCTTTGACTGGAGCTCTTTGAATGATCGTTGTATCCTTTTCTTCTTTTGCTGTGGTGTAATGGCAGCGACTGATGAATTAGCTCCACCAGCTGTTTATCGCCATCAACCAATGAACTCATGTGGATGGAAACACACAGTAATTAGCATTTTCTGTTGATGATTTTTCTGGAAATTTGATTATTATTTTGATTTGGATGGAAACTTGAGTACTCCTCACTTTGTGAGTGTTGGGAATGTTTCCATTAAAACTAAAATTCTCAAAATGTTCTTTAGTTCTTATGCCTTTATTGTGCATGTGCTCATTAATCATTGGTCACTAACTGTTTCTACATTCTTTTTTTTTGGGTTTTCAAGCTTCTGGCCAACATTGTAATATATGTTTGTGCCATCACCGTGGGCGTCATGTCGTACTACATGGCTGACCGGAAGCATCGGAAGGCCTTTCTGGAGGCTAGACAGTCACTGGAGGTCAAACTCAACCTGGAGGAGCAGAGCCAGCAACAGGTCAGAGAACAAACAGCACAACATTCTGTTTTTTTGTGTGTTTGAGTGAGTGAACATTTTCACCTTTGGCATAAGATTCTAGAGTCAGGACAGAAGTCGATATCCGTGCCATCTCCATAAGTCCAGTACAGATTTAGCCTCCAAATTACATTAAACATGACAGCATTGGCAGCAAAACAAAGCAGTGGAATGACTTCTGAATGGTGCGTTTCATCAATCAGATGTTACATTGATGAGTGATGATGACTGCTGTCATTATTCAGCAAATTGACATTTCATTTTCATTTGTTATGAGCTAACATCCAGTTTGTATTTTCAGGTTTAAGTTGCATAATGCTGCCTGTTAAATATACTGTATATGTCATGTTCTGCCCGGACTGTGCCCATTTCCTTATTTATTTTATTAAGTTTGTGTTCATTTAATTTTTGACTGCTTTACTTCCGGTCGGTGTCCCTGTGTGTGTGTGTGTGTGTGTGTGTGTGTGTGTGTGTGTGTGTGTGTGTGTGTGTGTGTGTGTGTGTGTGTGTATATATATATATATTTGTACACTATATATATATATATACAGGGGTGGCTGGTATCAATGGGCTAGCAGGGCTCAGCCCTCCCTGTCCTTTACAATAAATATAATAAAATAATTGGTGGTCTTTTTTGAATTGGTCTTCAATTTTGGTGGGACCTAGAGGAGCAACAGAACCAAATAGTCATAAGAAAAACTGAGGAAATAGAAAGAAAAACGCAGGATATATTGAAATGGGCTTATTTTTTACAGCCCCAACTCAGCGGCATCAGCGTCCAATCAGATTCGTGTTAAGTGAGTGACAGGCGTCGTGGCAC
>JAVQJF010033886.1:0-11010 GCA_036023855.1 Gadopsis marmoratus | reverse complement strand
GAAGTCATCTGACTCCCTGAATATACTGAATGACCAGGTTGTTCCATCAATGGATGTTTTCTTCCCTGATGACACGGACATTGTTTCCATAAGCTTCTGCAATTTCTGTCCAGAGTTGCATTAATGTTTCACCAAGATCTTGTGTTGATGATGGGGGAGTCGGACCACTGCGCAGAGTCTCCTCCAGCACATCCCAAAGATTCTCAACGGGGTTATGGTCTGGACTCGGTGGAC
The DNA here is from genome assembly GCA_036023855.1 of Gadopsis marmoratus. Classification (NCBI taxonomy): domain Eukaryota; kingdom Metazoa; phylum Chordata; class Actinopteri; order Centrarchiformes; family Percichthyidae; genus Gadopsis; species Gadopsis marmoratus. The sequence goes on along the minus strand of JAVQJF010033886.1, from coordinate 10,776 downwards.
TCAGGCTCCCTGAACCACTCTTTCACAATTTGAGCCCGATGAATCCTGGCGTTGTCATCTTGGAATACGCCCCGTGCCGTCAGGGTCAACCTGGACTCATCAGACCACATGACCTTCTTCCATTGCTGCAGGGTCCAATCTTTATGCTCCCTAGCAAACTGAAGCCTTTTCCCCTCAATTAGCCTCACTGATCAGTGCTTTTCTTACCTATTTGCTTAGTTAAATCCAGGTGGTGACTCTTGTTTTTGGCCGGACAGCGTACACATGTGAGCAAACATACAGGTGTGCAACTGTCCACTGCATGAACTCAAATACTGACTTGCAGATGTTCATGACGTCAAATTTTTTTTTTATGCGGGTGCGGGGCGAGTGTGTTTTGCGCCACACTCGGGTGCGTTGTGTCGTCTGTGGGAGACAAACCTGTTGCCCACAAATACAAACTCCGCTGTCGCAGGTGTTTTGCACGTTACCGGACACCTTCCTCGCAAAAAGGTCTGGCGGAGCAGCTGCAGCGTTTCAGACAAAAAGGAAACTGTAACCGGTGTTAGGCACGAATTCGCGAGGTTTCCGTCGGGACGCCGTTTTTTTTTGTTTTTTTTAAACAAACACGAACTCTGTTCAGGAGCAGCTGCAGACTTCTCGGTCCGCGCCCTTCGCTAGCGGCTAACGTCAATTAGCTAGTGTTTGGCCAGCCGAGCGGTCGCTGGGTGGAAACCCACTTTGACGCGTCGTAAAAAGTCGCCAACACCGCGGGTGGAAAGTGCAGCTTCCCTCACGTGTCCTGGACTCTGCTGCTAAACAAACTCACAGTTCCTGATGTCGGCGATGAACACGGCCAGGCCCCGCATCCCGTCCCCTTTGGAGACGGCGGGCATGTTTGTCCACGAGCCCCACTGCCGCTGCGGCGGCCTGTCTTCGGTGTTTAGGACGCTGTGGCTCTGTGGCGACCTGCTTTCTGTGCCTGCTAACCAGCCGGAAAGTGGTCAGGGCTGCCGCCAAACTCTGCTGTGTGACGGAGACCGGAAGCGGACAATCTGCTGCGGCCGCGTCCGATACAGCCCGAGCTGCACCCTAAAGCAGGGCCGCGTCCGATACACCCCGAGCTGCACCCTAAAGCAGGGCCGCGTCCGATACAGCCCGAGCTGCACCTACAACCTAAAGCAGGGTTCAGTACAGCCCGAGCTACACCCTAAAGCAGGGCCGCGTCCGATACAACCCAAGCTACAGCTACAACCTACAGCAGGGTTCAATACAGCCCGAGCTACACCCTAAAGCAGGCTTCGATACACCCCGAGCTACACCTACAACATTTCAGGGGGATCAACCTTATAAAACATCAGCAGCCACAATTATATTGTTGTTGTTGTTGTTGTATGCTCTAAAGCTGAAATGTGGTCAACAATAAGAAAACAAACATGGTAAAGCTACATTCATACCAGTGTAATTACATGATGTGATTCAATTGGTTGTCTGCTTTAGGTTTATGTAAGTGTTCCTAAGGCTTCTAATGGCAAAATGCTGCTGCCAGGCTTTAAACGCGTTCTAAGAGAAGTGAACACACCACACTGCCCTTGCTGCCCTTCACTGGTTACCTGTGAGCTTTAGAATTGATTTTAATGACCTTGAACAATCCGGCTCCTACTCATATCTGTGATCTCCTAACTCCCTAAAAGCCTGATTGCTACTAAAGACCTGGCAGGGCCCTACTAATGGTTCCAAAATCTCCTTTACTTTCGGGGCACCTGAATTTTTCTCAACTGATGGAATTTGCTGTAATTGTTTAAATCATTTCATCTGGGTTTATATTTTACATTTTGGGTAATTTACTTAAGTCTTTTTTTTGTTTGTTTTTTACTGTAAACCACCTTGTAAGGTGCCATAAAAATAAAGTTGTTATTAGCATTATTATTTTTATTATTATGTCTTAACTGCATTTTAGTAATTGTATGGCTTTACTTGCACATGTTTTGTCCTGCTTTGGCTTCACAAAAAGTGAATTTCATACACGTTCCATTAACGTTTTACTATGGAGACCAAATAATCAAATGAGATAACGATCCAATATTTAGGGAAGCTTGCTTGACAGAATCAATTCCATACCAATAACACTCACCTTGGCTAAAACATTAGGGGATGCATTTCTCAGCAGTTGCCTTTCCACCACTAGGAAATTCCTGGTGCAACCAAAACATATTGTAGGCTACTTTGGCGACACAGAGTGAATTACATTTAACACTTGCCTTGACACGAAACACTAGCAGATACTTTTCTCCGCTGTCACAAAATCAGCTATGCCGAATAATACATCCACCTCTTCATAGTTTACCTGTGGACACTAAGCCGATCATACATACGTTCAAGAGAGAGACTGACCTGAATGTACAGCAGCAACCTTGTGCTTAGCTGCATCTCATTTTTGAAATGTCCATTTTTTATTACATTGCCTACATTTTGCATGTCCAGGGGCTGTTCCTTAAGTCCTTCTTTCAAACTATGCCACATACATGTGCATGCAAAAACCAAACAATTGATGAATCTAAACTTTCCTGGCATATTGCGATTTTTACATGTACGCATGCTTCACATTACTTCACAACTGCACATGCTCGAGTGGGAATCTGATCCAAAATCAGCGAGAAATGAACACCGCTGGCAACCAAGATTACAGGTTTCCCTGACGTTTGCCGTTAGTTAAATACTATGTCTGCATGTCGCATCTGCCTCTCGAAACCGTCAACATACAGTCTGTTTCATGTTTGTCTTTACAGGTACGTGTGTGACTTACAGAGGCCTGTGAAGAGAGCCAGAGGTAACATGTTAGCATATATGTTGACGTGCCTTTCCTTCGCCTCTCCGTACCAAACTGTGCAGTCGTCAGATTGCACGGGGAGAGTCATAGCAATAAACGGTTCGTTATGGGTTAACATACTATTACCCTAACCCAATTTCTAAAAAATATGAATATACAATATCATATGTTTCGAGAGAGTAGGTTTAGGTGACCAAACACAGTCGTGCCCATGTTGAAAGGTAAAACAATCTGGACAAACTGGAGCCGAGAATCTGTGACATCAGGCTTCACATATTGATAATTCAAGATTATGTGAAATACACTATCTAATTCTCGTGCTGAGAGTTGGATGAGAACATCTATAACACTCTCATGCATGTGTGTGTTAAACACAGAGCTTGAGTCAGGACATAATTAGCTTAATCTTAGCATAAAGATGGGATGCAATGGCTCTGTCCAACACCTCTAAAGCTCACTGATACAACATATTATCTCGTGTTTGTTTGTAGACAAACAGTTTGTGTTTGTACTGGCAGTTATTTCCTGATGAGCAAGAGCCAGATGCAGAAGCAACACATCTTGTCATTAGATTGGCATCAGTGTTGTTTCCAGACACTGCGGGAAGCTTTCTTCAAAGAAAAAGATCTAAAAGCTCACAGTCAACTCCCTGCTCGGCAGCAAACCGCAGACAGACACAGTCAGAAACAAGCTGGTGAACTAAAGAGCCAGATATTTCCCTCAGGAGTTGGCGGAGACCAAAGCCAGAGCTAGCAGCACTCCACGTGAATGATCACGTTGCTGTGTTATGAAGACATGAGCACCGTGTGCACATGAGAAACTTAAGGCCTAAAAAAACTCTGAAGGAACTAGTTATTTTTTAATTCACTTTATTCTAGACACATCTATAGTATTGTGGCTACTACTTGTTTCTGCTGCAAACAAGTGGACAAGAAATTAATTAATGCAACTTTAAGAAACAGTTCCACGATGTAAGTCAGAAAAACAAACAAACTTTTTGGTTTTTAGATTTCTGTTTATGTGCAGATTTACCAAGCAAGACACAATGTGTTAATCAGTTGACAGAGCCAGGCTAGCTGTTTCCCCCTGCGTGTTTTTTCCTAAATTGCTGAAAGGATGATTTACTATTTATTCCTTAAAATATCAGATATAGCATATAAGAAATAAGAAAGTTAATAATAAGAAAGTTATCTCAGGGCTCTATCATTAAGAGGATCAGATTGTTAATATGAAGTGATAACCACCTGTGGGGGTGCTGTTGTAATGCTGTGGTCCCACCAAAAGCACAGCAGATCTTTGCCTCACTCACACGAGTTTGACCACAGGATCATTTGTTAACAAATAAACACAACACGTGAATATTTGCACTTGTGGGTTCCTAACATCATCTGCAGGCACACATAGCTCGGTGAATTTCACCGCCTTCTGCAGGGACTGCGGCTGGATGACCACCGCGTCCAGCTCCACCTGATCAGAGCCCAGTTATCGGTGCTACAGTTGTATGAACCAAAAATAAACACATTTTTTTGAATTAATGGATCAAAAGGTTGCAGAAATAACTACATCGTAATGCTGATTCATTAAAAAGTCTGAATTCATGCTATGTGAGGTCTGTCCATAAGACGACAAGCTAATAACCAACTTATGTTTGTTTTCTGAATGAGTTTGGATCGATCAGGGCTAGTGACTTGGTTCATACGAAAGTACAACCATTAGCTGCCCTGACACCCTACCTAGGCGTCAGGACATCATGGACGACAGGGGGACACTCAAACGACGTAATGTAATGTAATCTCACAACGAGGAAAATTCTATTCGCTTTTAGTGGGAACACACCATAATAATAATAAATAATACTCAGTCTGAATCCACCATTTCATAAGGTTCAGACCAGACCATCGACCAGTTTAGACTCATTAACACTAACATCTGATGGAGGGTATTAACCCAGAGTAAATTGTGGGATACACGGAGCTTTTTAGAACAAAACAAATTTTTAAGAACATTAAATAACAATAATGTATTTTTTCATACATTTAAATATAAAAACATCATGTGACTGTTAGATGGTGATGTTATATTCAGTGTGATGGTTGTGTGAAGACATGTCAGCAGGAGTACATAAAAGTCCAGTAACATTCTGACACATAAACCTCACACAACAACATTACAGTTTAATAGAGCCAAGCCTCGTATTCCAACAGCAGCTATAAATGATAAAAACAAGATGCCGTCTTGCCCTTTCATCCAGTCAGGATTCATAAGTGGAAGCAGATCTGAGGTGAGCTGTCAGGGGTCAGACATCTGTTGATTTACTGCGTTTTATTTCACTGAAAAAAGAACAAACAAACACACTAATGTCACTGTGAGATTGAGATGCTGTAAAAAGGTCAAACTGTCAGCTGGGTGATGGTGGAGATCCACAGAGTTGCATAGACGTAAGAAAGCTTTTCTGGTTGTTAGAACATATCAGAGACAGATCTCCTCTGGATAAAATGCTCTTTAGTTTCACAGTTGTGGTTTGCAACATTTACTTGAATTAAGGAAAGCCATAAGCAAAGTAAACAATAGGTTTTAGACATTAACTATGTATGAACACCACCACTAGCTTTGGCAACAACACGTAATCCATGTCATCAATAACATAAAGTTGAAGCAGTCAGAGATCACAAAAGAAAGCCTAGACATTGCGTTGGCGTTAGCCAGAAAGATGAGTCTTCATTGATTAATTGTCCCTGGTCCTTACCCATGAGGGGTAATGACGTGAGGTACAGTAGGCTTACTACAGGCAGACAGACCGACAGGCAAACAGTCAAAAATACAGTTACAGGCAGGCAGACAGATACAGACAGACACACTGTTACAACCAGACAGACATTACTATCCATAGAGCATAATTCCAGTTTTTAAAAATAACAGCGTTCATTTATATAACCTATTTGGTTAAAAAGACTCGAATGTCAGTCTGTGAGTCAAACTGATCCAAAGTAAAACGATAACCTTTGCCACATCCCCGCCCTCTGTCCACAGTTTCTGTCAGCTGCTAGTGACTTCCTACAGCTTTAAGAGATGTTCTGACAGTGTTCCCACAGCATGATTATGTATTTCCACAGCTTTAGCTTCATCTCCTGTTATACGACCTTTGTCCTTTGGTACTGCCGACTTACCGTAGCTCCTCCTTCAGCCGACCTAGTTTGTCGTGCAGCCGATCATTCTTCACCAGAAGGGGATTGTTGGGGACGAACCAGGCTGCTATAAACTTGCACACCACCACAACATGCTGCAGAAACACACACACAGAAACTATTTATCTGGCTTCTTCAGTTCACACGGTCTAACCCAAATCTGGGGTACAAACCTCAAACAGGATGACAAAGGCAAAGCGCACAGCCAAGACCAACCAGAACTGAGAAGTCAGAGTGTAGTCATCATCACTCCTGTAGTCTCTGTAGCTGCAGACATGCACAGAGAGACAGGTTGTCCTGACTGATTCTTCTGTTATGTTTGGACCTAGCTAAGCAAGAGTAAGATCGTCTCACCTGCAGTGTGTGACGTTGACACCGTTTATGATCGTCTGATTGAGATTAAAATCCTGTCTAACTGCCGTGTGTGTCATAAAGGCTGTGGACAGAGTGTCATTAATGTAGCCCTCCATGCAGCTGCAACAAGAGCACAAAACACACATTTTGAGACATGTCACAGTCTGCTGACATGTTACCAGGTGTTTCTAGCAGCTGAAACATGACGTACTCTGTGTGAGTGGTTCCATTAGCACAGGGGCCATAACGGTAACGGTAGACGAGGCGTGGAATAAAGTCTGATGAAACGCCAATGACCAGGCCATTGGCAATTACTGCCAACACACCGATGGCCTCCAAAACCTGCGTCCACACACCTGCAGAGAGAAGACAGTGCTGTTACACACACCGATCAGCCATAACATTCAGACAGCACGGCACCCTGAGCGTCCACGTATGCAACAAAGCTGCGATGCTCTGTGCGTTCTGACACCTTTCTATCAGAACCAGCATTAACTTTTTCAGCAGTTTGAGCTACAGAAGCTCTTCTGTTGGATCGGACCACACGGTTAAATAGATATTAACATCCTCACGTATTCTAGAAAAGAAAAAAATACTAACTTTGCATTTTAAAAACAAAACACTGACTGAAACTCTCTAAATATGTTTTACATCAAACTTGGTAAAGACTGGATCAAAGATTTGGTGAAAGAAAGTGCCTTTGCCTTGACACAGTTCAGGAGAGGAGTTGGACAAGTTATAAATGTATAAATGACTCGTACATAAAACAGACACACAGCTCACCAATGTCGTTGGTCTTCCTGGGAAGCATTCGCCGTTCCAGGCGGACCATCTTGATGGCATCCAGGCGGATCTCAAAGATGTTGTTGATGAAAGCGAGCAGGGGGGCGAGAGGAAACGCTGCCACAAATATGGTGGTGAAACTGAACTGGACCACTGGAAAGGACAGACAGTAAGTTCATAACATGGAAATGTCATTCCTTTAAGCATTGTCGCATTTTCTGTATGTGGAGTTGTACTGTGTTACCACCTTACCACCCCCACCCCCCATATCTTCTTTTATCTCTCTCTACCCAACCGGTCGAGGCAGATGACGCCCACCCAGAGCCTGGTTCTGCCTGAGGTTTCTGCCTGTTAAAGGCAGTGTTTCCTTGCCACTGTCTCCTAGTGCTGCTCATGGTGGAATTGCTGGGTCTATACATATAGAGTTGGTCTAGACTTGCTCTATATTAACAAGTGCTATGAGATAACTCTGCTATGATATAGAGCTATAGAAATAAAATTGAATTGAATTATGTGTAATATGGCATAATGTGACATATGGCAATAAAAAGATGTCAGGGTCTGTGCTTGATGATGTTTGATGATGATTTGATGATGTATATTCCTGTGGATTTAGAGGAATATGCATCAGTGGTCATTAGCTACATTGGCACTTGCATTGACAATATTGTTCCCACTAAATGCTGCAAAATATATCCAAATCAGAAACCATGGATGAACTGTTAAGTATGTTCCATGCTGCATGCACGCTCCACTGCATTTGCCTCTGGTGATGCAGAGGACTACAAAAAGGCCAGATCTGACCTACGTAGATCCATCAGAGAAGCCAAGAGGCAGTACGGATTGAAGCTGCAGGAATACTATAACAACTCAAATTCCCGACGCATGTGGCAAGGCCTGAAACACATCACCGACTTCCAGCAGAGGAGCAACAGGGTCACAGCCAGCCGCAACATGCTACCAGATGTAGAGGTAATACAGAACTCTTCACTCGCAGTGACTTCGACTGAGGTGTGTAAGGTTCTGAAGAGGACTGTCCTCCTAACCCTAACATGTATAGACTGTATAACATGTATTTATGGATTATGTATATAATGTATAACCTGTATTTGTATATAATGTATAACCTGTATTTGTATATAATGAATAACATGTATTTATAGGCTGACCGGTTGAACAGCCTGAACATCAGGCTGCACATCTCCTCTGGAGTCTCCACAGTCACATGACCTGGCACTTCCTGTGATGCGCTGTGGAACATCCTGTTCAGGCTCTGGGTTACTTCCTCTCGGTTCAACCTCACGTCCTGCTGCAGCTTAGCTCCGCCCACTGAGTGTAGGGCCGCCATGATGTGTCGAAAAGACACGACGTCCACTGAAAACACACCAACACACTGCAGTCAGACAAGTTACTTTCTAATATTTAAATCAACTTCTAATTAACTAGACAAGTATTTCCTGGATAATTCAGTATGACAATTATAAATACATTCATTCATTCATTCATTACCCATACCGCTATACCCCCATACCGGGGGGGGGGCTGGAGTCAATCCCAGAACATTGGGCGAGAGGCGGGGGACACCCTGGACTGGTCGCCAGCCAATCACAGGGCAGACAAACACACATTTAGGGGACTCACATTCACACCACATTCATACACCGATGGGACACAGCTGCCATGCTGCCTCCACCGGGGGCAACTCGGGGTTTAGTGTCTTGCCCAGGGACACTTCAACATGTGGACAGCGGGAGCTGGGATCGAACCACCTGGGGTTAATGGACGACCACACTATCCTCTCAGCCACAGTAATCATGATAAATACAGTATTATAATACGGTATAGTTATGGGCTGTAGACTCACTGTGACAGAGTTTTTGCAGAGACTGAAGCTTCATGGCGACTCTGTAAACGGACGGACGGATTTCATTCAGTCCTTCTTTAGGAAACAAAAAAAAGATCATTCAATGTATTCAACGATAAATAATCAATGAAACAATCAGGACCATTAAACTGCAGCATCTTATCTTTTTTATTCACTACTGGAAAATACAAACATTTGCAAAACAAAATGTTTTTTAATTACATTTATTATTCAAATATAATACATGAATTCAATGTATCTGTTTTATCTGCCATCAGTCATTTATATTGACATCCGATTAATAAATCATTGTACTATTAAATAACATGTAAGAATTTAAGTGTTTTACAGAGATGATCCGATATTAACAAGTCAGACTGAGGTTTACAGGAACCCAGCAGAACCAGCAGAGACGAGTTTACCAATGCTGTCCAGATCCATGATGAGTTCATGTGACGTCAGTCTGAAAACAATAATTCAATATAATGAAATAAATAAGTGTAATAAGTGTCTGCTGTTTATCTGAAGACTGTTTGGTGTCGTCAGATAAAAACTAAACTTCTAAAATTATAATTATAATTACACTGAAACACTTTACTACAGGAGACTTTTCTATATGCACATACACAAATGTATTCAAACTTGAGTGGAAACATCAGAAATAATATTAATTAATTCTGTCATATTATTGATTATATGAAATGTTTTGAGAAATGGAAAACTCAGTTTTATGGTTTGTCAGATAAAGCTGCAACCAGTTAATCAATTGAAATATTAGTTCCCTTCTATTTTAATAATCAATTAATCTTTTCAGCCCGTTTTAATTTTACATTTGCTTCTTTCAGCAGCAAATGTGAAGGTTTACAGCTTTTCTTTGTCTATATATATGTATATATACAGTACATGACATAATGTTATAACTATAGTAAAGTAGAAACAGAAGAAACAAACTCACCTTGCTATTGTCTGTCGAAGTTGAAACAAACGTCTTCTGCTGTTAAAACCAAGTGAAGCTGCTGAATTATGAATGAAGGTTTCGTTTGTCATCACAGCTGCTGCTCACCTGTCAGCGCCGCTCACCTGCTGTCTGTGGACCAATAGGCAGCCGGCAGAACTTAATTTTTAGTTTGAGCTGCTCGTTATGGCCGAGAACTACGAACCATAATAAACCATTGCCGTAGTTCTGCACCAGCACATCCATTGCTTTCAGTCTGCTGCGTCCTCCACACGACGTTCGATACCCTGTCTTTCTGCAGGTCCCGCTGTTCCCCAGGTATCGCCATCGTTCCTCCTGCTAATGGAAAGGCATTTTCAACTCACACTTCAATAACTTTCACCACGTACAAAAGGTGTCGGGCCGAAAGCAACAGGCTCACAGTCTCTTCTTCAGACCACAGTGGAGTCAGCATGGGGTCTTCATGGAGTCTGCATGGAGTCTGCATGGGGTCTGCGTGGAGTCTGCATGGAGTCAGCATGGGGTTTTCATGGAGTCTGCGTGGAGTCTGCGTGGAGTCTGCGTGGAGTCTGCGTGGGGTCTGCGTGGAGTCTGCGTGGGGTCTTCATGGAGTCTGCGTGGAGTCTGCATGGAGTGCGTGGGGTCTTCATGGAGTCTTCATGGAGTCTGCAGGGAGTCTGCATGGGGTCTGCGTGGAGTCATCATGGGGTCTTCGTGGAGTCTTCATGGGGTCTGCGTGGAGTCTGCGTGGAGTCTGCATGGGGTCTGCATGGAGTCTTCATGGAGTCAGCATGTGGTCTCACTCGAGTCTGCCTGCAGACATCAA
>JAVQJF010033878.1:0-10495 GCA_036023855.1 Gadopsis marmoratus | reverse complement strand
AGAACACCACACAAGAGCTGCAGTGTTGCAGATGCTCTGACCCAGTCGTCCAGCCATCACAGTTTGGTTCCTTGTCAAAGTCGCTCACATCCTTCCTGCTTCAACACATCAACTTGGAGAGAAAATGTTCACTTGCTGCCTCATATATCCCCCCCACTGACAGGTTCCATGGTAACCAGATAACCAGTGTTTGTCACTTCATCTGTCAGTGGTCATAAAGATATGGCTGATCGGTGTGTGTACATAAAGCCTGCAGTACAAACTGGGGGCGTGGAGTTTGGACAGACGCGGGGGTGTACCAGGCAAAGAGGATTTCATAAAAGAGTCTATTGAGTTGCAACGCTTGACACTGGGGACCTAGGGTACTGCACCTGTACTCGACATGATCCCTGAAGTTATATTTCAGCTTTATTTCATCCATTGCTGACCATGACCGTGCCACGGTAAGTCTGAAATGATCCGAAAATACACGTAAGCATCCCTGCAGGTCTACCCGGATAAGGGTGTTACGGGTGACTGTAGGGCACAGGAGCCTTCATGCAGACACATAATGCAGACCTGTGTTTCAAAAAAAAAACTGATTGCCAAACTCCATTTGGCAAGTGTGTCCGCACTGGTGAAAGGCCTGGCAGAACCCATTTGATAGAGCCATTTTTGTATTGTTTGTATTGTTATGTGCGTATATGAAATACGTTCACTTGTGGTAATTCCCTGATTGCACAGTAGGTGGTGCATGGAGTATGAGGAAGGTACAAGTTGATGGTGCAGCAACTGACCAGCACACTGCAGGTGTGTTGGTTACCAGAGGAAGAACACAGTTCTTTCACCGTTGGATGCAGCGTGAGCTTTTGTTTGTTTGCAAGAAAGTTATCATTAAAAGTGCATATGGATCGCCGTCTTCACGCTGAACAAACCTGTATTGTAAAGAAATACATTCACTTCATGTTTGGCTATACAACAATTTGGAAATGTGAAATATTGAACGACATGTACTTGAAACCAAGTGTGGAGATAGCTATGAGAAGCTACAAACCCTCATGCTAAAAGGAGTTGGATCAACCAATCAGCACAGGTCTGCATGATGCGTCTGCAGCAACGGTGCAACTCGCAAATGGGGAGCTCTACTACCTGTGAATCAGACTAGTGGGTTTGTAAAAAAGAAAACACATAAAGGTTTTACTCAAAATTCATACAAATATGACAGAAAGTACGATACAAATATAAATGCTGTGCACATTCGCCACCGTGCAGCCTGGAGAAGCATGTTGGCAAACTGCTGGGCATTTACCAGCCAGGGACGGTTCACCAAACATGCAATAGTGTTGCATTATGGGAAGTGTAGGATCCAGTGTTTTTGTTCTGAAAGTCAAGATATCGCAGCTTCTGCTGCATCAGTTTGAACCATTCTTCTGTTTCCTCCAAGTGCCAGCACTACATTGCTGGAGAACTCCCTACTCTCTGAGGTCGTATCTTGTCGATTGATAATGTGATTTAGTGTTGCATACTCCTCAACAGATTTTCAAATATGATGACACAATAAGGCAGATTTTGGGGCTCCTAGAGCACAAGGCAGCTGTCCACTTTGCCCTGTTGGTGTTTACAGACCAGAGGCTTCCCTGTTACAACATCCTGTCTGGAGAGAGCAGCATCTGCAGTGGTGGTGAAGGACCCTGGTGGGTTTCTATATTTTTTGCCTACTATAAATGGCCTATTTACTGCCAACCATTCTCCAAACCATACCATATGTTTGTAGATTGATTTCCTACCTTCCAGGCAGCCAGTGAACTGTGCTGAGTTTCAGAACAGCAACAGCAAGGAGGACATTTTGGGATCTCTACTGGGCACTAAAACAGAACCATTATGCTTGATTGGTTTTAAAATTCTTCTTATACTATAGAACCACACAGCTGCCTTATGTCCTTGCACATATCCATCTAGTTTTTTATTGTATGCTTGTTGCTATGATGCTTTAATTGTGACAATTAAACGAGTCTGTGTTTACTGGATCTTTTGCATTTTTGAAAATAAAGTCTTGTCATGCCTGCAGGCTTTGGGTTCTTCCTCTTTCTCTGTGAGCTGGCTGTGATTTTGACCATTCTAGTGAGATAATAACTTAATAATAATAATAACTTAACTAACAATAATAACTTACTCATTCTTAGCTAACCCTAAAGTCAGATCCTAATGCTAAACTACTTTCAGTATTATCCCCTAATCCTAATCGTGGACTAGGAATGTGTCCAAAATGTTTTCAAACTTATTCTCACAAGTACGAGAGCACACGCATACACAAACTGTCAAGCACAGATGGTTGTTAGTGAATAAAACATGTGAGACATGGGGTAAAGTGACTTTTCTAGCAGCTGAAGCTGGGCTGAGGGAGCGCTGTGAACCTTGATGTGCAGATGTGATGGGGAGTTGAATGAACAGAGATCTTCCTCTCTCCGACAGCTCTGCCTGTCTCACCACACAGCAGTCACACTGACAGACAGACAGACAGCCCATGTGCCAGTCAGACAGTTACACAGCGTGTGAAAATGGTAAATAATGCTTTTCAGAATTAATGATTCCCAAAGCACTTTACAGATTGGTCTCATTCCCACACACATTCTCACACCGGTGACTGAGCTCTTGCCCAAAGACACTCTGTGTGCGTGTGCGTGTGTGTGTGTGTGTGTGTGTGTGTGTGTGTGTGTGTGTGTGCGCGCGTGCGCGTGTGTGTGTGTGTATAAGTGTTAGAGAACCTTAAAAAAATTTGATTAAACACAATTAGTCTATATGGAAAACTAGAGACCGTTTTATTTTCAGTTTCTGTTTTAATCAGAAAAAATACATTATATAGTATTTACTTCAGTAAAGTTTGTGGCCGACAGTTTTATTGCTATATATTGTAATATTGCAAGTAATTATTATTACTGATGCACTGAAGTGTAAGCAGCATTTAATGTGTCCTTTAGAAGAGCTAATGTCACATTAATATATCGTATTGGATAGGCGGATCATACATTTCTCATGTCAAATTTTAATCTGCAAAAAAACGAATAACGTTATCAGCCAGATGAATTTACAATATTCTTTCTGAATGTACTGAATAGAAAAACAAAGTACCCATAAATTGTACTTGTGTACAGTACTTGAGTAAATGTGGTCGGTTACATTCCACCACTGGTATAAACTGTCAATTCTTTGTGTTTTTTCACACAAAGTCGAAGGAAAGACAGAGGAACAGATGCTCAAGCTGAGGCAAAGGTCCACGTCCACATGAGCTGAACATGTTTCAGCTCGAGCACAAACATTATACTTACCTGTAGGCTTTAATGAAATGACTTCATAAACGTACAGAGACAAGAGGGAGAAGGAGAGAGCCTGGAGGACAATGACTTTCTGTGGAGCTCTGAAACCACAGTGTCCGTCGCTAGCTAGCTCACAGCTAACGTGTGTACAGTCAGTACGTCAGCTGACTGGGGAGAACAAGCAGAATACACAAACAGCACAAATAACCTAAAAGTGTACTTTGTGTTCTGTCACCATTGCAAAAAGCCAGGTGGATGATCTACAGCGTAACCATAGGATCTAATCAGAGGCATAATGTCACCGATAGAAAATCAAAAATCCTTCAGAATTCTCTTGACAACATATTGAACCCAAAGGTTGAGTGACGGCTGTTTCTCTCTTTCTCAGCTCTGGTTGGGATCAGCTGAGCAGGAAGTGTGTGTGTGTGTGTGTGCGTGGAAGCCAGGCCACACACACACACACACACACACACACACACACACACAGGCGGAGAGGACAGCGACAGCCTGCAACTAAAACAAATAGCTCAGCTGAAAACTGGCAGCGTTGTGCTTCCCTGTAAGCGACAGTATAATGCAGCATTTTACTCTCTGAAAATAACGTTTGTGTCGCTGACAAAGCAGTAGCTCTCCTTCCACACCTGTGGTTTATCCTGCAACATGGTAGCACACAGATGAAAGCTCCTCTGCTGTCTGCACTCACCATAGTGCACAGGTGATTATTTCAGTTTATGGTTAAGTGTGTATGACACCCCGGGGACCTGACCAAGGCTGAACTAGATGTTGCATTGGTGGTCTCACAAAGTCTGTTGCAAAGAAGGTGGATAGTCACCAGTTGGATAATGATGCAGCGCGGAGGGAAAGTTAAGCTCTCCTTTATTGATCCTCTGCATTGAACCCATGCTAAGTGTTAGGAGCAGTGGGCAGCCACTGTGCAGCACCCAGGGACCAACTCCAGTTTCAAAGTCAGGCCAAGGCCACTGACCACTGACCGGAGAATTAGGCTAACATACGTGTTTTGATGGCGGGGGAAACCCACAGAATGCCCTGCCCCAGCCAGGATTCCACCTTCTGGCTTTGAGGCAACAGTGGAGGTGCTGAGGGGTAGTCCGCACATTGAATTTTGTAAGGCCCCAAAAAATGTAATGATGCAGTGTTTTAACCTACAAGGTCTCCACCTACAATTATTAGAAAACACAACCATCATTACTACATCATTTAATACATAGTTATCTGATGAGTAGCCCAGAAGGTAATAGATTACTCACATTTCTGTTATTGCTTATGAGGAAAGAAACATGATGAATAAATAGACAACAGTTGTTATCAATCTGCAATTTCCCCACTGGGGGACTATTAAAGGAGTATAAACAAATAAAAACAGCATTTATTCATCATGTTAGTTGTAAGCAGTCATGCTGCTGTTTCTACTGTGGATCAAGAGGGAATACTGCATATCCTGTAAAATTATACATAAAAAGAAAGCCTGAAGGAAGGTGCATATGACCGAAATGTAGTCAGAATCTGGGGGTGAAGTGTTGTGTGCGGACAATGTTCCGTTTTAAAGAATATTCATATATTATGTCATCGGGTGGCCTCATGTTCCTCTGACAGAGATGGAAGAAGCACAACAGTCTAAATGTATTCCTGCATGTATTTCAAACCAACAGGATTCATGTGACAGTTGTTAATGTAATTACTATGCAAATGTACATTTCTGTATTTTTGACACTGTGAAACAGACACGTATACTTGTATATCTATGTGGTATTTTGATTTATAGCCACTTAGTGAAAAGCTGCTTGTACTGCAGATATTTACTGTATTTGCAATTTCATAGCTTCCTTTATTATATATGTATATATCATTATCTTCAATTCCATTCTTTCTACCAGGGCGGCTGTGGCTCAGGAGGTGGAGCGGGTCGTCCTTTAATCCTTTAATTGGTGGTTCGATCCCGCCACCTTCTCTCCACGTGTGGAAGGGTCCTTGGGCAAGACCCTGACCCGGTGTCTTACTGGAGTGGCTGGTGGAGGCCAGCACCTTGCATGGTCGCCGTGTGTGTGAATGGGTGAATAAGACCAATCTGTGAAAGTGCTTTGAGAACCATTAAGGTTGAAAAGCGCTATATAAGAGAAGTCCATTTACCATGAGGCTTTTATAAATGTCCATACGTAGCAGTAATCTCTGTGCTCTTTAGTTCTTGTGTCTTCAGTGTGGATGCATTACTTTTGTCCATGCTAGGATCCTGTAGAAATGGTGACTTTATTTCTTATTTCATGCATTTGATCTGTAACCCAGGACAAAAGTTGCTCCTGTCGGGTTCAGCATTAGTTACCATGGCAACACAGCTGAGTTTGAACTCGAGCTGTCTTTCTAAAACCAAAAGGTCTGAATGAACCTGCAGGTTAGCTGTCACCTGCTTTGACAGCCAAGCCCATGGATTTATCCTGTTGCCAAGTGCATGCTGGGATATTTTGATGAAATTATCTTAATTCAGTGTCCACTTATTACTGTTTTTATGAAGCTTTTAACCACATGTCACACTTTTTTTCTGCAGGTAGAGCAGCCAACTCCATCCGTTCCAGCTCCCTGTGACCCTGACATGAATGGATGGAATTCTAAATAAAAACCACAATATTTCCAAATACAAATGAGCAGAAAGCAGACAAACCCCCTGTATTTTAGGAAACATAAATGCAAAACTTCCACACTGAAAAGAAATCAAAAGAGGACAAAAAGCAAATGAACAAATCAGAAAAAAACAACACAAGACATTTAATGGGTAACCCCAAAAAGGTTTTAAACACAAGATTACCTCCTATTTCCATGCTTGAAATAAAAATAATAAATTCTAGTATTTTAGTTAGCTGGAGAGCTGCCAGTCTGAGGATAGAATCCAAGAACTGCAGCATGTAGACAATCTGGATCATTATTTACCTCAAACATGTATTCAGTATGTGATGAGGGTGATATAGTAAAATATTCTGCAAACACCCAGTACTTGTCCTGTCCAGTGTCATGACTGTTTTCATTCTGAGTTACAGTGAGTCCAATTGGATTAAACTGTGAATGTATCACACTGCAACAAGCACAGAATTAATATATATTCTAGTATAACACGTATCATACGTGTGCTCTGTGCTTTTGCCCGTCTCTCTGCAGGGGAAACAAACAGGATCCAATACTGATACCTTGTGGAATTCTCTATACATTACATGTGCTGGTTGAAGGTCACATACAGTATACTGTGCTGTCTCCACTTGCTTCTGTTAGAACTGATGGTTTTATCATGCAGATCACACCAAGGCGTGCACTGCGATTTGATTAAAAATATATGGGTGAATGCCTTGGCCTGTGTTTGCAGGCTATTAGTCAAGCGTATTTATATAGTGACACTCTTTTACTTTTTGCTTTCAATTGTTTTGTTTTTATATTAACCTTAAATGTGCCCATTTTGACAATGTAGCATATTTCAGCAGATGTACTGCTGATACCACGAGAATAAAGGAACAACACACATATAAAACCTTCTTTCATTGGCGATTCTGCTGTAATATCCACTCCGCTCTGTGAGGTCTCCTCTTTGTGTTAGTTTTCTTGGCTCTAGTTCTGGCAGAGGTGGCAACTTTATAGAGATATGTTCTATTTCAGTCACATGCTGAAGATGTTTGCGTGAATACACAAGAATATTGCGTGAGTGTGTGAGCGAGTAGCTGGCAGCTCATTCTCCATAGTCACTCAGAGGGAGGATTCCAGATGAGAAGGGGTTCATTTAGTATATTATTAGTATTAATTATGTGACTTCCTGCACAACAACAATGTGTTTGAGGATTTTCAGTCAGGATTTAGATGTACCACAGCACAGAGACAGCACTGGTGAAAGTTACAAATGACCTTCTAATTGCATCAGATAAAGGTCTTGTCTCTGTACTTGTCTTGTTAGATCTTAGTGCTGCTTTTGATACCATTGACAATCACATTTTGTTACAGAGACTGGAACATTTTCTTGGCATTAAAGGCACCACACTAAGCTGGTTTAAGTCCTATTAATCAGATGGATATCAGTTTGTACGTGTTAATGATGAATCGTCCATGCACACCAAAGTTAGTCACAGAGTCCCTCAAGGTTCTGTGCTTGGACCAATTCTATTCACCTTATATATGCTTCCTCTGTGCAATATTATTAGGAGACACTCCATACATTTCCATTGCTATGCAGATGATACCCAATTATACTCGTCAATCAAGCCAGATGAAGCGAGTTTCATCGAGATTCATCAAACTTCAAGCATGCCTCAAGCACATAAAAAACTGGATGACCTACAATTTTCTAATATAAGTTATTGCACTTGGCCCTGAACACTTCCAAAACACATTATCTAAAGATATAGTTTCCCTAGATGGTGTTGCCCTGGCCTTGAGAAGTGGGCCAAAATACCTGTCAATAGGTGTAGAAGTCTCATTGAGAGTTACAGATATCACTTGATTGCAGTGATTGCCTGAAACGGTTGTGAAACTAAATATTAAGTTAAGCGTACCATAATTTTTGTCCAGGCCATTTTCATTAGTTTGTTTTTTAAAATAAATCTGTTGAACCAAAATTCAAAAGCAATGTCTGATTTTTATTAATTGATTTTCAGTACATTTTTAATTATTTCTACTTTTGTCAGTTTCAAGTTATTTCAGTGACCATTTTGGGTTTTTCCTTCGGAAGGGTACAAACTATTTTGTCCACGCTCTTAGGATTAAAGGATAGGTTCACATTTATCAAGTCTGTCTTAAAAAATACTCACATGCTAATATGTGCATTGAAAGTGTCAATAGTCACTGTAACCATTCCTTTAGCTCATTTTGGCCGTGAAGAAATCCTAAATCTATTTCAATGTAACTGCTGGGGGCCAAAATCCATTGTCCTTTTGTGTTACAATGCGGTCTGAGTTAAACCATTAAAGTGATTATCTTCCAAAGATACAGTCATTCTAGTACAAATGTTGTCTTTTTGTTACTATCCCTCCACAGCAGCACAGCAAGGGAACACTTTATTGGAAAATAAAAACGGGGAATTTCATTATCTTTGGCTGAATTTAGGATGACATTTTTACACAGGATGAAGACTGTAGATTTTGTCTTCCTTCTCTTACATATTAATTGTATAAGGAAGTGATCTTTTCAAAGCAATATGGAAAGAAAGAGCAACCAATATCTCTGTCAATGTACACATACTCAACACCAAATTTGAAATGTTCATTTGCTAAATTATTGGTTTTGCTCCTTACTTGTGTGCCACCCTCCACCCAGGTGAGGTTCCTGTTGATACGAAACTCTTCGCCCACAGCCACTCTGCCTACACCCCATCACAGTATAGAGCCAGCGATGTTCTGGCAAAAATGGGCCCCACATTCGATCCCGAGGCTTACCTGCATGCTTTCGAGATGATTGCAACCAGGAAGGGATGGCCAGAGGACCGCTGGGTCGGGATCCTGGCGGCGCTCCTGTCAGGCAAATCGCCTCTGCCGAAGAGTGCCCGTGGCCGTCAATAAATATTGGTGCTGGTGGACTATGCCACCCGCTACCCAGAAGCCATCCTGCTGGACCTGGCCAAAGAGTCATGGGAGAGCCAGTCATGCTCTGACTGAGGATGGATGATGGATCGCAGCTGAGCAGCCATGGGCTGGTGGAGCTCGGATGTGACAGATCAGCTGATTGCTGCTGACAACAGACAGAAGCTTAAGAGGTGAAGAAGACTGTCGGGGAAGAGAGACCAAAGTGGACGGTAATGAGAGAAGAGACGATTGAAAGACAATTGTGAATGATTGCACTGACACCTGTCAAGCCTGTGGCTGAGGCTCCACACTCCCTGCTATATCACAGTACATTATAGTGAAAAAAAGACACTGGAGTCACACGGAGTTGTAGAATTTGTTTCCTGACACACTGCATTATAAATTG
This sequence comes from Gadopsis marmoratus, assembly GCA_036023855.1. Classification (NCBI taxonomy): domain Eukaryota; kingdom Metazoa; phylum Chordata; class Actinopteri; order Centrarchiformes; family Percichthyidae; genus Gadopsis; species Gadopsis marmoratus. The sequence continues at coordinate 1,250 of JAVQJF010033878.1, read as the reverse complement.
TTTTTCCTTTTATTTTTCTGGTCAGACTGTTGTCCAGTGTTTTCAGGTGCACCCTGTAAACATGAATGGTAACTGAAAAATGTAAGAAAAAAATATTGCTAAAAATAAGATTAGAGAAATATGCTGCTGTTGCTCTTTCTTACTGTCAAGTGTTTCTGCATGACTTTAATATTATAGATGCTAGAGGACAACTGTTGGACGAGAAACACTCCTTGATTTTGTTCAGTTCTATTGTTTGGAAATTCAAGACAAGTTCCAACTCGGGTCACATGAGTTTAAAAACATCAATTAGGCATTTGGGGATTTAATGGTTGCTATAACAAGACCAGGAAGCGCATCTTCAACGTATGTTTCAAACTTTTTGAAAACACAAAATGAATGAATGAATGCAATGAATGAAAATAAAAATGAAAATCTACAGTAAAAAACTGCGAAAAACCCTTTCCCTTGCTTTTTACCACAGGATACAGGATAACATTTATTATTATTTAGAATTAGATATGCTAGTAATACTGCATAGTGTAAAAAGCATCACTTTCAGAGAAGTTCTTAATGAAAGGCGGCTGTGGCTCAGAAGGTAGAACGGTCGTCCATTAATCCTGGGATTGGTTGTTCGATCCAGGCTCATCCTGTGCACATGTCGACGTGTCCTTGGGCAAGACTTTGGACCCCAAATGTAGTTTGGTGGACAGGACAGAAGTTTGCAAACACTGTGGCAATACAGCTCTTGGCAATGTAACAAGCTTTTTAATCTAGTGTGTGTAATGTACAATAACTGAGCTCTCCCATTATGATTCAAACTGCATTTGCACCATTTAACTTGTTTTTTATTCATACAGAAACATTAAATACCAATAATTCTATCAAAATGTTTGGACAGAACTCAGAACCACTTATATTGTTTTATAAATTTTGACTTTATTCACTTAATTTTATATTTTAAGCAAATTATGAAAATTAGATGTAGAATAAGACAATAACATTGAAACAACATTCAAAAATTACATTAAAATTGAGAAGATATTTCACATAAAAACAAGAAACATTTGATGTAATTATTTAAACCAACTAGATGGAGACTGTGTTGAATGTGCAGCATAAGCTCTAAACTCTGTTTTGCCTTCCTAACTCTTTCTAAACCTCAGATGTTTTAGGATTCATTTTTGTTCATTAAATGTTTCTTGGTGTTCTTCTCTGGCTTAAACAATATGATGAAACACTTTGGAGCAAATATACACAGTATTAGTCCA